>SJYA01002148.1:1386490-1582146 GCA_006410615.1 Neotragus moschatus | reverse complement strand
TAATTTTTTCTTGGTAACAACTTTATTGAGATAAAGTGCACATATAATTTACTCATTTAAATTATATAAAGCATATTCACAGATACATGCAATTATCACAACTTTCTTTTATCTGTTTTTTAACTTTTTAATCGAGTATAGTTATTTAACAATGTTATGACAGTTTCAGGCATACAGCAAAGTGATTCAGCTATATATATACATGTATATGTATATACATATATCTATTCTTTTTCAAATTACTATCCCATTTAGGTTGTTACATAATATTGAGCAGAGTTCCCTGTGCTATACAGTAGATCCTTGTTGGTTATCCATTTTAACTATAGCACTGTCACCAAAATTTTAGAACATTTTAATCACGTCCAAACCTCCCCGCACTCCCGCCATGCCCTTTAGCTATTGCTCCCCTATCCCTTATTCTCTGTAGCCTCTGGAACCACTAATTTACTGTCTTTCTCTATGAAAGAAAGTGAAAGTCATTCAGTCGAGTCGGACTCTTTGCGACCTCATAGATTGTCCAGTTTACGGAATTCTCCACGCCAGAATACTGGAGGGGGTAGCCTTTCCCAGCTCCAGGGCATCTTCCCAACCCAGGTTTTAGATTTGCCTATTCTGAACATTTAATATAAATAGAACCATACAATATTTCCTATCTGGCTTCTCTTACTTAGAATACTATGTTTCTAAAGTCCATCCATGTTGTAACATATATTAGTATTTCATTCTTCTTTATGGATGTTGCATGGATATAACACATTTTGTTTATCTACTTGTCAGTTGGTGAGTTGTTTCAACTTTTCAGCTAATACGAAAATGTTGTTATAAACATTTGTATACAACTTATACATCAGTGTACAAGTTTTCCTGTAGACCTATGTTTTCATTTCTTGGAGATATACACCTAGGACTGGACTTACTTAGTCATAAAGTCACAGTATGTTTGACCATTTGGGGAAACTGTTTATCAAAGCAGCTACCTCATTTAACAATCACACCAGCAGGGTATGAGGATTACCATTTCTTCACATCCTGGCAACACTTGCTAATGTTTGCCAGTTTTGATTCTAGCCATCCTAGTGGGTGTAAAGTGGCATTTTACTCTGGTTTTGATTTGTTCCCTGATGACTAATGATGTCAAGCATCTTTTCACGTGCTTATTAATCATCTGTATATCTTCTTTGGAGAAATGTCTATTTAGAACTTTTGTCATTTTAAAGTTGGGTTGTCTTTTTACTGTTTTTATTATGTCTTTGTCTTTTTATTGTAAGCCTTTTGATGTATTTTAGATAAAAAGTCTCTTATTAGCTATCTGATTTGCAAATCAGGTCAGTTCAGTCACTCAGCGTGTCCAACTCTCTGTGACCCCACGGGCTGCAGCACGCCAGGCCTCCCTGTCCATCACTAACTCCTGGAGCTTGCTCAAACTCATGCCCATTGAGTCGGTGATGCCATCAAACCATCTCATCCTGTTGTCTCCTTCTCCTCTTGCCTTCAATCTTTCCCAGCATCAGGGTCTTTTCCAATGAGTCAGCTCTTCACATCAGGCGGCCAAAGTATTGGAGTTTTAGCTTCAGCATCAGTCCTTCCAATGAATGCTCAGGACTGATTTCTTTTAGGATGGACTGGTTGGATCTCCTTGCAGTCCAAGGGACTCTCCAGAGTCTTCTCCAACACCACAGTTCAAAAGCCGTAACTCTTCGGCACTCAGCTTTCTTTATGGTCCAGCTCTCACGTCCATACATGACTACTGGAAAAACCATAGCTTTGACTAGATGGAACTTTGTTGGCAAAATAATGTCTCTGTTTTTTTCTTTTTTTCCTGCTTTTTAATATGCTGTCTAGGTTTGTCATAGTTTTTCTTCCAAGAAGCAAGCATCTTTTAATTTTATGGCTGCAGTCACCATCTGCAATGATTTTCAAATATTTTTCCCCATTCTGTGGGTTGTCTTTCACTTCTTAACAGTGAAACATAAAAGTTAAAAATCTGATTAAGTCCAATTTATTTATTTTCTTTTGTAGCTTGGGTTTTTGGTGTCATATCAAAGAAGTTAATCCAAAGTCACAAAGGTTAATCCCCATGTTTCTTATAAGGTTTTTATAGCTTTAACTGTTTCATTTGGGTATTTGATCATTCTGAGTTGAGTTTATTTTTGTATATGGTGTGAGGTCAGGGTCCAGCTTCATTCTTTTGCATGTGGATATCCAGTAGTCTCAGAACCATTCTAGTATGTACTTTAAACTAATATAGGCAATGAAATGTTTTTTAAAAATGAGTAAACTAACAAACCTCTTTTTGGAAATTGTAAGTCATTTAACTGCTAAAGCAGAGAAGCAAAGAAAATAGAAAGAGAGGGAAAAAAGACACATGTACACACACACACACACACACACGAGTGAGAAAGATCAGTATATTCTATTTTCTCAAATCTAAGTAATCTAGTTTTCATAAGATTTATTTTTGTCAATACTTTGCCAAACAATTAAAGAACATGGTATTTGCAAACTTAGACTGCAGTTCCAGGATAAACTATGTTAGCCTTCCTTCAGAGTTCCAACTGTTTATATTTCAACAACTATTTAAAAGCAGAACTTTCCAGTGTTTTCAAGTGCATTTTGGTGATCTGCCAATTGATTAAAATTCTGTAGAGCATAGCGCTCTGAAACTTGATGGCATTCCAGATACTGCGTGACCAAATCATTTTTAAAACTTATAAAAAGATGGAGCTTTTTAAAATGATGTTTTAAAAAGTCAGATCTTTTAAGATATATAACCTTGGCATATTAACACTGTCAATTAACCAACTTTAATGTAAAACTGAACATATTCGTATCCAAGTGTCATACCATAGTTGACACCATGGTTGAAACTTTTTGACAGTTACAAAATCTGTAAACCTAATTTGGGCTTAATTAACCTATATTCAAAATATCATTTCTCTAAGAATAAGAACTGTGTCTATTTGTAACCCTACTATTTAGGTCAGTGCATACAGTAGGAAATGAACAATGGTAGATAATACCATTTGCCACTTAATTACCTTTGGTATCTTAAATCCCCCCTCACCCCCAAACAATTTTTATCATATATACTAGGTACTATATAATTATACTATTTCATTTAATTCACACAACAAGCCTGAGAATGGATATCATAAACTCTACTGAATAGGTGAGAAAAATGACTTAACCAAGGTCATATCAATTGTGGTAAAAGGTTACTCCCAATGAAACACGGGAGTCTCCATGCATCCCCTCCCACATTGATTCTGGCCTTGTCCATATGATTATTTTTTTGGCCAATGGAACATATACAAATCCGATAAAAGCAGAGGCTTGATAAAAGTGTTACTAGGCCTTGATTTCTTGGTATATGCCTCCACCATGTGAAGAAGACCTGTTTAGCCTATTTGAGGATGGAGGGCCATATGGGAAAAAGACGTAATCCTCTAGCTGTGTGCAGCTCTTTGAGTAATCATGGGCAAATCATGGGAAGAACTACACAGACAAAACCCGATGATGAAAGATAATAAATCATTGTTGTTTTTGCCATTAAGCTGGATTTTTTTTTTCTAAAGGCAGCAACAAATTATTGTACTTAATAATTTAATTCCCAAATATCTGGGATATCTTTCTGTTACTGCTTTCTAATTCTATTCTGATGGGCCAGAGAACAAACTCTGCATGACATCCTTTCAGACTCAGTGACACGGGTTTGTGGTATAGTCTGTGGTCTTATTAAATATTCTATATCTACTTTATTTATATTATTATTATTATTATTTTTTGGCCAGGACTCATGGGTTGTGGGAGCTTAGTTCCCTGACCAGGGATTGAACCCAGGCCCTTAGCAGTGAAAGCACAAAGTCTTAACCCTAGACTACCAGGGAATTTCTCCATGTCTACTTTAAAAGAACATAACAGTATATTCTACTCCTATGGAGTGAAGGGTTCTATTAATGTCTCTTAGGTAAAGTTGGCTCATGTGTTATTCAAGTCTTCTATATATTTACTAACTTTCTAGCTCCTTGTTCTATCAGCTACAGAACAGATGGCTGAAGTCTCAAACTACGATTATAGATTTATTTCTTCATTTTGTTTTCAGTTTTTATATGAACTATTCTGTAACTCTATTATTAGCTACAAACACATTTAGGATTGTTTTGATGAACTGTACTTCTTCTTAATCATTATGAATCACCTCTCTTAACATTTCTTATGCCACCTATTTTGTCTGATATTAATATAATCACTTCCATTTTCTAATGATTAGCATTGCTTCCCTGTGATGAACAACAGCTGAAATTTATGCTCATTTTTTTTGGCGGGGGTGGGGGGTGCTTCTAGTGGTTGTTTCTTGCCAAGTTCCCTGCAGTTTCTGTTCCACATGTCTATTTAGGTTTGGCCAAGGATTTGGATGGCTATTTATATGCAAATTTGAGAACTCCCTGACATCCCAGCTCAAGCCAGTGAGGCTGAGGCTCTCTGCTTGAATATTAGTTGTACAGCCCTTGAGGAAGAGCCGTAAAATGTTAATGTCACTAAGTGTAGTCCTATTCTTTGAAGAGTCTATTCCTCTCAAGTTCTCATATGGTTTGGGGCATTTTCCAGTTCTATCAAGTAAGTATTTTAAATATTTTTACCCTAGATGAGCAATTGTTATCTAAAAGAGGATATAGGCTAGTCCCTTATTATCAGAAGCAGAAACCTTTGAAGAGATATAGCCTACATTCAAGAGGAATTCCAAGAGATCTTAAATGTCACTCTGTAGTATTATTAATAATATTTGCATTTTAATTTTGAATCTATTTAATATATATGTAGAATAAAGCAAATAAAATATCATGATAATATAGGAACTAAAAATCTCAATATAAAATAAAAGATACACACATAAAAACCAAAGAAGTTTAATAAAATCTTTCCAATTTTAAATTTTAACTGAAAATATCAGTATGAACTCATGATTCTAAAAAAATTCCTAGCTCTAAACCACAAAGGGCCAAGAAATAAATGACTCATATTTATTTCTATACCACAAACCAGGTGCAGTAAGCACCTTCACAGCCTAGAGTTTGGTATCTAAATATTATTCTATACACTAAAAGAAATCAAGGCTTCTTGGAGAAAAGATTAATTCTAAATATGGGCAGAGAAAATACAAAGCGAACCTAAAATAGCTTTCACTCATTTCACATGCTAGCAAAGTAATTAATTCTCAAAATTCTCCAAGCTATGCCTCAACAGTACCTGAACCAAGAACATCCAGACGTTCAAGCTGTTATTTAGAAAAGACAGAGGAACCAGAGATCAACTGCCAACAACTGTTGAATCATAGAAAAAGCAAGAGAATTCCAGAAAAACATACTTCTGCTTCACTGACCACACTAAAGCCTTTTGACTATGTGGATCACAACAAATTGGAAAATTCTTCAAGAGACGGGAATACCAGACCATCTTATCTGCCTCTTGAGAAACCTCTATGCGGGTCAAAATGCAACAGTTAGAATCAGACAAGGAACAACAGACTGGTTCCAAATTGGGAAAGGAGTACATCAAGGCTGTATATTGTCACCCTGTTTATTTAATTTCTATGCAGAGTTGTTGTCTAACATCATGCGAAATGCCAGGCTGGATGAAGCACAAGCTGGAATCAAAACTGCCGGGAGAGATATCAATAACCTTAGATATGCAGATGATACCACCCTTATGGAAGAAAGTGAAAAGGAACTAAAGAGCCTCTTGATGAAAGTGAAAGAGGAGAGTGAAAAAGCCAAAACTCAACATTAAAAAATGATCATGGCATCCGGTCCCATCACTTCATGGCAAATAGATGGGGAAACAATGGAAACAGTGAAAGACTATTTTTTTGGGCTCCAAAATCACTGCAGATGGTTACTGCAGCCATGAAATTAAAAGACGCTTGCTCCTTGGAAGAAAAGTTATGACCAACCTAGACAGCATATTAAAAAGCAGAGATATTACTTTGCCAACAAAGGTCCATCTAGTAAAGCTACAGCTTTTCTAGTAGTCATGTATGGATGTGAAGGTTGGACCATAAAGAAAGCTAAGTGCCAAAGAATCGATGCTTTTGAACTGTGGTGTTCGAGAAGACTCTTGAGAGTTCCATAGACTGCAAGGAGAGCAATACAGTCAATCCTAAAGGAAATCAATCTTGAATATTCATTGGAAGGACTGATGCTGAAGCTGAAGTGCCAATACTTTGGCCACCTGACACAAAGAGTTGACTCATTAGAAAAGACCCTGATGCTGGGAAAGACTGAAGGCAGAAAGAGAAGGGGATGACAGAGGGTGAGATTGGATGGCATCACAGACTCAATGGACATGAGTTTGAGCAAGCTCCAGATGATGAAGGACAGGGAAGCCTGGCATGCTGCAGTCCATGGGGTTGCAATGAGTTGGACATGACTGAGCGACTGAACAGCAGTAAGACAGTTTGCTGCGCTAGAAAGCAAATTAATGTTAAAAGACTAACAAGAGTAATGTGAAAAGGACACAGAAGTCAGCTTAAATGGACTCTCACTGGCCATATTTAGACAATATGGGGCTTAAAGCAGGAGAATTACAATACGAAAAATACATTAAATGAATAAAAATCCATAATAAATTGAAAGTACATAAAGTGGGACTCCATGAGGAGACACAAAGAATAAGTACTGTGGAAAGAATGTCTACCATGGAGCTGTGAACTGAAAAACTCCCAGAGACTGTATAGGGCTGAGAGATGTTGAAGTTCTATCCAGCCAGAGCTGAGAGTCCAGAGACCTTGTTGGATTCTCAAGGCATAAGAAGAAACGGCAGAAAGGAGATCCATTAGTAATAAGGCTAAACTAGACCTACTGGAAAGGCTACTCTAAACTAATCTAAACAGAGCTTAAAAATAAGTCTTGAAAAAAAAATAAAATAAAACAAAAAGGGAAAATAAATCTTGAACAGATCTAACTGATTTGCAGGTCAAATTGAGCTTGCTGCCCAAACAAAACTCAACAGGCTTTAACAGAGGAACAGAGAATCCAGCCGCCCAATAGCCAAACAATCACTATTTCTTGTATTCAGTGAAAAAGAAAAAGTACTAAGTATTTGAATAAGAGAAAAATACAAGCCACAACCAAAGGAAAAATCAGTCAGGAGAGAGTCAGAAATCATAGAATGTGTAGATGAGAACTTTAAAGTCACTTTTATAAATATACTTAAGGACTAAAAAGATATCATGAAAATAAATAAGAGTTAACTGGCAGATATAAGGAACCAAACCGAACTTATAGACCTAAAAATGTAATATCTGAAATCAAAATTCACAGGATAGCCTTAATAGCAGGTTATAACTACAAAAAAAAAGATTCATGAACTTGAATACATAACAACTCATCAAACTGAGATTATGATAAAAAATAAGGCTGGTAAAAGTATGTGAGGTGATCTTTATATGTGATGTGTAGGACAATATCAAGTGATATATTATTCATGTTGTTGGAACTGAACTAACCTATTTGACAGCAGATCATTTGTTGCCTGGTCACAAAAGAATTTTGGGGATGACAGAAATATTTTCTGTCTTGGTTGTGGAGGTAGATATATAGGGGTATGCACATTTGTCAAAGCACATCAAAATGTTTACTTGAAATGGTTACATTTTATGTATATTATACCTTAATAAAACTGATTTTTAAAATTCCATGACATTGTAATGATACTTAAGAAAGGGAGAAAAAGACTCACTAGAGGTGACTAATACTTGTCAATTGCAATGGAAAAAGAAAAAAGAACTTTAACAGTGGAAAGATTTGGTAGTACCACCTAAATTGAAAGTAACTATTCTTAGCATCAATTGTGAGAAAACTTGATAAAAACATACTATGATGAAAAACCGTATCATCTATAAAGTATTCTTACCTAAAATAAGACTATGATCAGGCCTTTAAACTTGCAACTTATAGCACAGAAATACACTCATAAATTTTATACTGTAAAACATTAATAGTTGATTTAGCATGTTGAAAAATAAACACCTTTCATCTTTTTTGTACATTTGAAAAATATTCACATTAAAAATGGAAGAAAGTGATTAGTTAAGGTCTACCAACATACTATACTATAAGAGTACAGTGTCACCTCACAATAAACAAGTCTGAAGGTAATATAAATTTGGATATATATGATTGGAAATTTTGTTTTTTATAGCAGGGTCACCCTTAGCATTTCATTAACCTTGTAGCAATGAGGACTCAGGGGCTTCCCAAGTGGCTCAGTGGTAAAGAATCCACCTGCAATGCAGGAGACACAGGTTTGATCCCTGGGTCGGGAAGATTCCCAGGAGAAGAAATGGCAACCCATCCCAATATTCTTGCCTGGGAAATCCCATGGACAGAGGAGCCTGGTAGGCTACAGCCCACGGGGTCACAAAAGAGTCAGATACAACTTAGTGACTAAACAACAATGAGGCCTCACATTTTATGTAACTGAAGTTTTATACTTCTCTTATAGCATTATGGCAAAGATCTTACCATTGCCCAGTCTTTGAGTACAAAAGTGACACTGTAATTTTGAATTACTCAAGTACAAGAGAATTGTGTCCTGAAACACAAGTTATGCACAGCTTCCAGAAAGGGCATTTAAAGCTCCTAGTTTCTTGAAAAGCTATCTTAAAAATGGGTATAATATGGGTGGCTCAGCAGTAAAGAATTTGCCTGCAATGCAGAACAAAGAGGAGACACAGGTTTGATTCCTGGGTCAGGAGGATCCCTTGGAGGAGGGCGTGGCAACCCACTCCAGTATTCTTGCCAGAAAAATCACAAGGACAGAGGAGCCTGGTGGGCTATGGTCCATAGGGTTGCAAAAAGTCGGACATGACTGAGGTGATTGAGCACTAGCATGTCAGATCAAGAAATGTATATCTGTATGACAAAAGACATTTCAAAAAATTCAAATACCTAAATACCAGATTAAGAAAATTCTAAAGTTTAATTTGAGCGGCTATTGCCTCATTTCAATTCTTAAACTAGGGGCTACAAAGAGTAGCACAGCTAGTAGTCTTAGCGATCGTAACAATGTAACAGTAATTTTGTTCATCAGTTTACATCTAGTATATTCATTAGAATCTGGCATACAGCAGACACTCATTGTTTGTTAAACTAATCAAAGAGTCCATCCCGAAATTAACCAGCCAATAATTATTTAATCACTACACAACCTCTATTATACTGTTCTCTGGAAATAGTAATCTATTCTTACTCTTCAGAAAAGCACAGGCCATTTACATTTTTAATTTCTTATGAGTGGAAAAAAAAAAAGCTTAATCTATTACTGAGTACCATAAAGGTTTCTATTATAATTAGCAACACTAAATGGAAACACAATATAGAAAAGATTAGATAAAGCAGATTAACCAACAAGGGAGGGTGGGATTCATGTTGTAGGAGTTAAACACCAAACATAAAGGATACAATGGATTTTTAACTAGTTTCTTATCCCTTCTGTTTCAGTATTTATAATAAAGTAAGTAACTGTTGAATGGAAAGAGAAAATACAATGCAAATGATATATAGGCAGAAGAAAGAAAAATAAAATCTATTGAAACTATCACTGTCAATTCCTCTGAAGGCTCTCATGGTCTAGCCTATATAAAAATCTCATCATGACAATACTGCAAATAATCCCCTAATAATACCCTCATATTTGCCATCTAATTTTAGCTGGGTTATTTTTTGTAACTGATAAGTGGAAATCAAGTAAGAGATCATTTTATAAAAGCGGTAGGATTAACTGCATTTCACAGACATTAAAAACAGATAATGATTCTGGCATTGTGGCTTTTAGCATATTCCATATTTCTGGTAAAAAAATTATCTTTGAGAATGCAGACTTACATACTAGTATTAGGAGAGATGAAACATTCTGTTGTATGAATCTCACTTTATATTTTAAGCTTTACAAACACAGGGCAATTTAGCACATTCATGGAAATAACAGGTCATTCAGTCTAAATGCAGACTTTGTGTGACTGATACCTACTACTGCTATTTCAGGAGGGCATGGTAGAGGTAGGGTACCAGATGGTGACACTATGGATAAAGTCTGGAAATGGAAAATACAAGAGAGAACACACCCTTCAGAAAACTTCTGAGACTTGTCCTGTCAAGACTCTGAAATTGACTTCACCCAGAGTTTGGAGAAACATCAAACAAGAAAAGCTCTTCTACACAAGCCCATGTTTCTCAGACTAGGCAAGAGCCTGCCAATGTACTTGGCCAGCACCCTAGGGCAGCTGTTAAGCCATGACGTTGAATTCAGTGAGGAAAAGGGCTATTTATTGTTCACTCTGCTCTCTTTACTATGGAGGCTGTGGGTCACGTGCTAGGAATAAAGGCGAGCTGGGGTTACTGGGGCTTCTCCAGGCCAGGTAGAAAGCAAGCCTTGTCTGGTTCAGATCACTTCCATGGGTGGTGTCACAAACACACTCATATTCCCTGTCTTTGCTGATCCTGCCTTTCTGCTCACTACCAATCCCTACTCCTTGCCCCAACTCAATCACTGAAACACTTCCTCAAATCTAGAGATCTGAGAGTGTGTTTGAAAATCACTAGTTTAGATTAATGCTCAATCCAATGCAAGTGCTTGTACAGAATCTTATACACTTACAGTGTTGCAGTAGATCCTGGGCAACTTATTCTTCTACTGGGCAAATCTGACTGTTAGTATTTCCCAGTAGCAAGCTCAAATCTGCCTTCTTCCTACCTTCTTCTTTTAGTTCTAGCTCTGCCTCTTGAGGTTGCAGGGCACAAAACTGTGCCATCTGTTTTTCATCTGTCAATGCCCATCTTAAGTTTTACCTCTTTGTATTACCTGTCCTAATTACTTCTCCCACAGTGACCCCTGTGCCCTTTGGTTTCCTTATGTGCAGACCACTCCTTGGCACTTATGCTTTAGAGTCTTAACTACCTTGGGCATTCTTTCAGCCTTTCTAATAAGAACGTATTCTCACTGAGGGCTGGACACTCTCAGTCTTTTTTTTTAAATGTATACTTCCATATCCCTTTACTATGATGCACTGGATATGTAACTAAACACAAATGAGCAGGGGTCCTCCATGAACTGGTCTTAACCATGATGACTTTCCTTACTTTGTACCACATTTTCTTACAAAAATCTTCTATCCTAATCAAATCCAACTGTCAACTATATCCTATATCTTTCTCCTTTGCAAATAACTTTTTTTCCATCTCAACTTCTCCCTCTCTAGGTCACAGAATATTAGTGTATGGTACACAAACTTCTGCACACTACATATAAACTGTGTATTTTTCTGTGATAGAGAGGGTTTTATACTGTCATACAATCCTCAAAGGATTCCATGACTCCCCAAAAGATTAAAATTCAGTGCTTTAACTTTTTTTTTTTTTTGGCCTTGTCTGCTTAATCAACTCTTGGCACTGAACTTACGTGGATCAGTTTCTGTACTATTAATCTTTATTGTGGCCTAATTCTTTCTCTATTTAATATTTCATGATTGTAAACCTGTCATAGTGGGCTTAGTGTCTTTTTGTTATGTGTACTACCTTGTATGAAACAGACACTTGAAGATAATACTCTGGACACAGATGGTGAATCACTCTTCAAATTAGTCAGTGTATAGAGACTGGATTCTAAAGGTCCACATCACGGCTGTGACACTGCTGGAGCTGGGCTGAACGCCACAACTAGCTCCCACCTCACCTCTGCTTTACGAATATTTTCTTTAGCTTCATCTATTTTCTGTTCCAACTCTGTTCGGTTTTGTTCTGATACTGAAACTCCATGGCATTCCAGATCATCTAGAACCTATTAAAGAAAAAAGGAAAATGATAATTGTTTTCTATTTTTCTCTTTATTAAATGACTAGAACGTCTAGATAATTTTAAAGACTTTAGTGACAAGTTTCCATGATTCCCTTTTTAACCTTTGTTTCCATTTATTTATTTGAAAAATTTTTTTAAAAAGCTCTGAAGTAATTACAGATTTACAAGAAGTTGCAAAAGTAGGACAGAGAGTCTCTTCACCCAGGTTCCCCAACAGTAAAAACCTGTCTTAACTACTGTATAAGATAAAATCCAGGAAACTGACATTGGCACAATCTATAAATCTTATTTGAATTGCATTTTTTTATATGTACACCTTTAACTTAAAAATTACATGAATATAAAGCACTGCTTCCAAATAACAACTAATACAAAAATGGCAAAAAGTCTATTGTAGCTTCATACCCTACCAAGTGTTCCCTACTTCAAGATAACCACTGTCCCATCAATTTACTGCATTTTATCAAACCATTTATTATGTATTTCCTATATACTTTGCCCAGTTTTAAAAAATGAGATCTATCAAATGTGTCTAAGAAACCTCTGTGTGTTTGCACAAATAGACTGACATCATTCTCTAATCCACTGTTTCAATAATTCAACTGTGTCATACTTTATTTACTCTCACTTTACTGCCATTTGAGTTTTCAATTTCTCAATATTATAAATAGCACTGTACTAACTACCTGGGCTTCCCAGGTGGCTCAGTGGTAAAGAATCTGCCTATAACACAGGAGATGCAGGTTTAATCCCTGGGTCAGGAAGATTCTTTGGAGAAAGAAATGGCAACCCACTCTAGTATTCTTGCCTGAAAAATCTCATGGACAAAGGATACTGGCAGGCTACTGTGCATGAGGTCACGAAAGAGTCAGACAAGACTTTTGCAACTAAACAAAAACAACAACAACCTGGTCAATGACTCTTTGAACATAATGAGAACATTTATCTAAGGCAAAAACATAAAAGTAGAAATTGTACATTTTTATAGACATTGCCAAATTGCTCACAAGAAGCTGTACCTATTTTTCTAGTAGTGTGTAAGAGCACATTTCTCTACATTTCACCAATGTTGGATACCATCAATCTTTGAAATTTTAA
Organism: Neotragus moschatus; assembly: GCA_006410615.1. NCBI lineage: Eukaryota > Metazoa > Chordata > Mammalia > Artiodactyla > Bovidae > Neotragus > Neotragus moschatus. The sequence continues at coordinate 1,569,193 of SJYA01002148.1, read as the reverse complement.
AAAGATTATCTCATTGTTCCAATTTTTGTTTCTCTGTATCATTTCATATCCTCTATTTATTTTTCTAATTTTGTCTTTTCATTATTATTTAAATATATTTCCTTCTAGATATGCGTCCTTTTTCCGTTATTTATGTCATAAATATTTCCTCCCATTCTATTGCCTTTCTCTTAACTTTCAGAAGACCTGTTGTTTTACAGGAAGTTTTAACTTTTATGTAGTCACATTCATCAATCATCTTACTGTATAGGTTCTGGGTTTTGTGTATTACTTAGGAAACCATTTGTAATATGACAATAATATTCTTATTCATTTTCTTTTTAGTTTTCAGTAGTCTTGTGTCTAGCATTCAGGTCTTTAATTCTTTTGAAATTTACCTTGTATATGGCAGAAGGGAGAGATCTAACTTTATATCTTTTTCCAAATACACAGATAATTGCTATTTGCCATTTCCTGAGTAAATCCTTTACTCAAAGATTTGGTATGCCATTAACAAGTTTTTATTATAAAATATTTAAATACACTCAATAGACTAGTATATTTTATTTATTTATTTATTTTTTAAGTTATAAATGATATATAAAATGAACAGTAATTAACTAGTCATAACAGTATTAAATAACTAGGTAACTACAATGGCATGACAGCTGCTATTAAGATAGTGATTTCAAACAATTTACTTGCAAAGAAAAAATCAATAATTTAAAGGAAAATAACAGTCAAAATAAACACTGAAGACCCAAACATTGGTAAGAAAAATGATAAAGTGTATACAACACAAAAGCTCATACATCACTTGAGCGCAGGCGGCTGCGGAGCCGGCTCACCCGAGCGCAGGCGGCTGGCGGAGCCGGCTCACTTGAAATACACTAAAATACAAAAATAGTATGATGAATTCTTAAATATCAATCTCCAAGATTCACTAGTTAATAAAACTTCTCCACATTTGTTTTACCTGTTCTTTATTTTTCTGTGCTAATAGAAAAGTATCTTAAAGCAAACTCTAGATATCTTGTCATTTCATTCCTACATACTTTAATAAAAGTCTCTAAAAACTTAAAAAAAAATACAACCATAATACCATTATCAGACTTCACAATAATCCCTTGATCACCTTAATATGCTGTTCATCATTAAAATTCCCNGCTAATAGAAAAGTATCTTAAAGCAAACTCTAGATATCTTGTCATTTCATTCCTACATACTTTAATAAAAGTCTCTAAAAACTTAAAAAAAAATACAACCATAATACCATTATCAGACTTCACAATAATCCCTTGATCACCTTAATATGCTGTTCATCATTAAAATTCCCTGCTTGTATAAAAATGACTTTTATAGTGTTTTTTTGAATCAATATCTAAAGGTCAATACATACACAGATCATTTTCTTTGATACATTTGTTAACTCCTGTATGATGCTACAGCTTAATTACTATAATCATTACTGCATCTTTCAGTATGTGTTAAACTACAAACATCTCATTATTGTTGTTACTGGCTATTGCTGTTTTGCTGTTTGGTCATTAAGTTGTGTCAGATTCTTTTGCCCCCATGGCTATAGACTGGTAGGCTCCTCTGTCCATGGGATTTCCTAGGCAAGAATACTGGAGTAGGTTGCCATGCCCTCCTCCAGAGGATCATCCCAAGTCAAGAATCGAATCTATTTCTCCTGCTAGGCAGGCAGATATCAGACATGTTTTAAGATCAGATTTTGAAGTTCCTTTGAAAGTACTTTTAAAGTTTCACTGAGATTTCACTGAAATTACAAATAAAAAGACAAATACTATATGTTAGCACTTATATGTGGAATCTAAAATACAAAACAATCTAGTGAAAATAACAAAAAAGAAATACATTCACAGATATAGAGAACAAACTAGTGGTTACTAGTGGAAAGAGAGAATGAAGTAGGGGCAAAATAGGGGTAGAGGATTAAGAGGTATAAACATGCATAAAATTAAGATGCTATAGGGATATACTGTACAGGTATTTAGTAGATAGTGGAAAACATTGCTGAATGTTCAGTTATAGGAAAAACATCTATCGGATATTTTTCACACAATAAAATTCAACTCCTTAAACTGGTTTGATGTTTGACTTAAGTTAGAAATAACCTAAAGTTAGATATAACCTACGATTCTCTATTGCACTTACCCGTTGTTGGTGAACAATAGTTTTGTGCTCCCGTGCCACACGTGTGGCCCATTTCCGAGCCTCTTTGTTTAAACTGTGCTCTTCTGTGGTCCCTGTTTCTGATTCTAGTTGTCGGCTCTACAACACAAGAGAGAACAGAGGCAAAAGTACTGTTATCCTTGTTGAAATCACTACCATTTTGTAGGTAGACCAGAGGGCCTTCATTTAATCAGCACTCAAAATAGGAGGCATGCTCCACTACTGTGGAAAGCAATGTCTCATGTAATAGGAGGTTAGCAGAAGACAAAGAGGATGGTATAAAAACCATAAATGACTGCAGATTTTTGTCTTCCATTGCTGAACATTAAAGCTTCATCTCTAATACTGTAGCTTGATCCATTTTGGGTGTGAAGAAAACTAAGCTAAACAAAAATGAAAAAGTATTCATGCCAACTTACTATGACACTAAAATAGTTGCATAGACAAAACGGAAACAATTTAATAATTTCAATGGGATTAAAAAAAGAATCATTGGACAGAAGCGAAAAGAAAAAAAATAAATACAATAATAGAAATACAACCTAACCATCCTCAAAAATACTGGGGTTTAGTTACAGGTCCATCACCAACTTACCACCAAACCTCAAGCTAGCTTTTGTCCTTCTTCTGGGCTTTACTTGTCACCTCAAAGATAGGGATGCTAGAGCAAATGATCACAAAGAACAAACTGCAAAATCTAACTAAACAAGAGTTAAAAGTTAACCCCTATTATGCAAGGTACTGTGGCAAGTGCTTCATGTAACTTTTATAACAATTTTATGAGATGGGTCACATGGTCATTTTATAGAAAAGGAAACTGAGGCTCAGAGATCAATTTCTGATTCCAGGATTAGAGCTCTTAATCATTAAACTGTTTTAACTTCTTCTAACAATGAAGAATTCATAAAAAAAACAAATTTATTAAAATTGGATTAAAAATTTAATATTTTGGGGGGGGATTGTAGGCAAGACTGAAAAACCTTTTCTCTATGCAGACATTTCAGCTAAAGCTAGATTATGTAGTGATAAATGAATTGAAACATATCCAAATCTAACCAACTTTACATTTACATTTTATACTGATTCATTCTTTGGGCTATTAGGGAATTATATTTGGTTTGCAAAAGGATCTAGGCATTTAAATTCATCTCTGCACTCAGAAGCCAAGGTTTAAAATGTTAAACCCTGAATGCAGACTGGAAATAGGATGTATGGTAGAAAGGTATACTCTGAAGAGCTCAGGTACAGATTTTTGAGCCAGACAGACCCAGTTTTAATCTTCTCTATGCCATTTCCTACCTTTATGATCTTTTGGGTTGTTAGTTAATCTGCATTTTAGTTACAGCTGAAATTGGTGAAAATGCCATCTATCTCAAAGGGGTTATTTAGGACAAAATCACGTCATATTTTAAACATTTTCTTATAGCATATGTGTAAGTATCCAATAGATGGTAACTGCTAAATATCCAAAAGAAAATTACTTGAAACAAAAAAATTAGCATTATTGCTAATAAAAAAATCCAAATAATTCCCAGGTTCTTGATAGCCCAAATAATGAGTCAAAAACAAGGTTGAAGATATAATGAAAGACTGAGATCCAAAAAGAATGAACTTGTAGAGCACAGAGTAGATGAAAAAGGAGGCAACTAACAGAACTTTAATTTTTTTTACTGAGGCACATTGTAGGAACTAGTAAACAGGTCTAAAGTGTGTGTTGGCTGCACTGCCAACTTGCCCACACAGAATCTGTACCTTTTTACTGAGTATTATCTGTGCTTGAAAGCTGTGCTTTTTTTTTTCTTATTCCCTATGGGTTTACTATTACTCAGAATGGAGTGCAAATGATCAGGACAGATCACAAATACCACTGACTGGGAGATGTGATTTTGGGATCTTCTGGGCAAGGAATGACATGTAATGAAAATTCAAGTAGATTGGTTGCTTTCATGAATTCTGAAATCAAGCCACGGAAAAAAATGGCTAACTATAATACAGTTCTAGACAAATGAGGATTCCTTATAAGGAAAACACAGGCCAGGATACTAAACAATACATAAAGAAATGCTCTAATGCCACTCCCACAAATAAATGTCAATATAAATTAGAATCTAGCCATGAAATTAAGATACTTACTCCTTAGAAGGAAAGTTATGACCAACCTAGACAGCATATTGAAAAGCAGAGACATTACTTTGCCAACAAAGGTCCATCTAGTCAAGGCTATGGTTTTTCCAGTGGTCATGTACGGATGTGAGAGTTGGAGCGTGAAGAAAGCTGAGCGCCAAAGAATTGTTGCTTTTGAACTGTGGTGTTGGAGAAGACTCTTGAGAGTCCCTTGGACTGCAAGGAGATCCAACCAGTCCATCCTAAAGGAGACCAGTCCTGGGTGTTCATTCAAAGGACTGATGCTGAGGCTGAAATTCCAATATTTTGGCTGCCTCATGCGAAGAGCTGACTCACTGGAAAAGACTGATGTTGGGAGGGATTGGGGGCAGGAGGAAAAGGGGACAACAGAGGATGAGATGGCTGGATGGCATCACCGACTCAATGGACGTGAGCTTGAGTGAACTCCGGGAGTTGGTGATGGACAGGGAGGCCTGGCGTGCTGAGATTCATGGGGTCGCAAAGAGTCGGACACGAATGAGTGACTGAACTGAACTGAACTAAACTGAAAGATCACTACCTTTTTAAGATAGCAGTATCAGTAGTGGTTGATTCCAGGAAAGGATCTGTTAGTGACTGCTTCTTTTTAAAATGGTGGCTAATTTAATCTTTAGTTCATACTTTTAATACTTTTCCTCTATTTCTTAAAATATGTTAAAAATATAAAAAACAGTAACATACATAGCCTATTCAGAAATAATTAAAAAAACATTGTTATTTTCCTAAAGCAGAATATGAGACTAAAAATTAAATACCAAACAACACAGTAGATTAGCTCTGGAAAAGTTTACTTATTCAACTTGATTATTTTTAAAGAGGCATATATTATAACATAACAATTCTCTGCATAATAGACAAAAATAGTTCAAATGACAAACTGAAGAGAAATGCTATAAAAGGAATTTCCTATCAACTTTTAAATGTAGGTTAGGTAGTTTATCAGTCTGTCAGTTTGGGTTATTTGATAACTCAGGTCAACTCACATGATTCTTGAAATTTTTGGAAACATCAGATTTCAGAAATCATACAAGCTTTAATAAAACATTTCAGAAGCAGACAGATCTTTTCCTGGAAAATAAATGTCAATCCAAACACAAGCCTATGCTTCTGAGTACTCTTCTTTCTGGTTGGAATAACTACCCTATCTTTTTTGGTCCACAGACAAATTCCCAGTTATTTTTCAAATCTCAGTTCAAGTTCACCTACTCTGCGAAATATTCCCTGATATTCCCAGACAGACTCAGGGATTCCTTCAGTTTAGACATATCTCCATTATATATTCATTTGTAAGACATCTACTGTAACGCTGCTGTCAGGCTAACATAACATTATACTGTGACTGCTGCACGTTATGTTTCTTCCTGTTTGTCTTCAGGCAATATGAGGCCCTAAAGGTGCATTCCTGGCATGTAGCACCATGCCTAACAGTACACAGAATGCCCTCAGTAAAGGCTGATTAAAAAATATAACCTAAAGTGAGGGCCAGGCCACCAGATTATTAGTATGGTGCCTTGAGAAGTGATGAGAATAACTTACTGAACTGGAACCAGTTTCTAATGGATAAAGGAAAGTATTTTGTGTGGAGAAGAACAGGATGAACAGAGGAGAAAGAGAACTAATAGTAAATTAGTGCCGTGCATTTTAATCCAGATTCTCAAAGCTCATTTTAGGACTGAGATCTCTCTGCTCTTGTAAAATAAAAGATATCTTTTCTCATGTTTAAATTCTCACTACAAAATCCATTCAAAATGGATGGCTAAGGAAGGAATTTTTTTTTTGGGAAGGAATTTTTTTTTGGGGGGGAACCCCAACTTAAGGAATCTTTATACATTTTATTTTATGAAATTCATTTGTTCTTTAAAAAGTAGCCAGTGAATATGAAGTGCATTCACTCCTCAAAAAGGCCTGGGTATGTCACTCTGGCTCATATACTTAACTTCCTCTCTGGGCCGCAGCTTTCTCAACTGAAAATCAAGACATCTCTAGATGACATGAAATCCCAGATCCTTACCAGTGCTGCAATTAAGAGAACAAACAGGGTCACACACTGGCTGTGATCAGAGGGAACAGTGTGTTTCTCTGCATAAGAGACCCAGAAATTATGCTAGTCTATTGCTACTGTTCTCTACTCCAAATTTCTTCTTAGTATTATCTGAGAGGATAGTCTCAAGAGCAGAAGACCTCTGTAAAGAAGGCCTCTGTAAAGATTATTAAAATATTCTAAAAACCTAATAATTTACTTGGAATTTTTAATTCATGACATAATTTTAGGATGTACTGGAAATGAAAACCATAAAGACAAACTATGGAAGATGCAGGATGTCAAATTTCTAAGATGGTTAGAGAGTTTGGATAATGCAGATATTAAATATCCTTTCCAGTAGTCATGTATGGATGTGAGAGGTGGACTGTGAAGAAGGCTGAGTGCCGAAGAATTGATGCTTTTGAACTGTGGTGTTGGAGAAGACTCTTGAGAGTCCCTTGGACTGCAAGGAGATCCAACCAGTCCATTCTGAAGGAGATCAGCCCTGGGATTTCTTTAGAAGGNTGAGAGGTGGACTGTGAAGAAGGCTGAGTGCCGAAGAATTGATGCTTTTGAACTGTGGTGTTGGAGAAGACTCTTGAGAGTCCCTTGGACTGCAAGGAGATCCAACCAGTCCATTCTGAAGGAGATCAGCCCTGGGATTTCTTTAGAAGGAATGATGCTAAAGCTGAAACTCCAGCCATCTCATCTCCAACTCATCTTTAAACATGAGAAAAGATATCTTTTCTTTTACAAGAGCAGAGAGATCTCAGTCGTAAAATGAGCTTTGAGAATCTGGATTAAAATGCACAACTTTGGCCACCTCATGCGAAGAGCTGACTCATTGGAAAAGACTCTGATGCTGGGAGGGATTGGGGGCAGGGGGAGAACGGGATGACAGAGGATGAGATGTATCACTGACTCGATGGACGTGAATCTGAGTGAACTCTGGGAGTTGGTGATGGACAGGGAGGCCTGGCGTGCTGCGATTCATGGGGTCACAAACAGTCGGACACGACTGAGTGACTGAAATGAACTGAACTGATGCACTACTGAATGAGAAAAAATAGCTTAAATTCAAGTCTATTAATAATCTACTTATAAAAAGTTGTATGTCCATTATCTAGGTAAGTATATATCTGCAGAGAAATGTACAGAAGGATATTGGCCAAAATATTACCTGTGGTTACCTCTGAATAGTGAGGGTTTAGGTAAAAATTTTTTCAATGCTTTTTTATAATTAGAAAACTATAAAGCTATTTTAATTTTTAAAAGGGTATCATTTATTGAATATTCAAGCTCTGTGCTTAAATGTGTGTTTTATATACATTTAGATCTCAAAACAATACTAATAGAGACTATTCTCAATTTATAGGTATGGAAATCTAGGTTCAAAAAAGATATATGTCTCTCTAAAGCCTTTTAGCCAGTAAGAGCTAGATCCAGAGTTTGTGTTGAGACCTCTTGAGATTCCTGCTATCTTTTTATGACCATAGAGAGAGAAAGAGAGAAAGTCACTCAATCGTGTCAGATTCTTTGCGACCCCATGGACTATACAGTCCATGGAATTTTCCAGGCCAGAATAGTGGAGTGGGTAGTCTTTCCCTTTTCCAGAGGATATTCCCAAGCGAGGAATCAAACCCAGGTCTCCCTCACTGCAGGAAGATTCCTTGCCAGCTGAGCCACAAAGGAAGCCCATACTTATATGACCATACTGTCTATTAATTGTTCTATTTATCGAACACTGATAACATAGAGAGAGTGATACTGAAAAAGATATTGCTAAAATACAAATTTCTTTTCAATGAAATTTTGGCTAAGCTTTTACTAAATGCTAAGAAATTAAAGACACTTACTCCTTGGAAGAAAAGTTATGACCAACCTAGATAGCATATTCAAAAGCAGAGATATTACTTTGCCAACAAAGGTCTGTCTAGTCAAGGCTATGGTTTTTCCAGTGGTCATGTACGGATGTGAGAGTTGGATTGTGAAGAAGGTTGAGCGCTGAAGAATTGATGCTTTTGAACTGTGGTGTCAGAGAAGACTCTTGAGAGTCCCTTGGACTGCATGGAGATCCAACCAGTCCATTCTGAAGGAGATCAGCCCTGGGATTTCTTTGGAAGGAATGATCCTAAAGCTGAAGCTCCAGTACTTTGGCTACCTCATGTGAAGAGCTGATACTCACTGGAAAAGACTCTGATGCTGGGAGGGATTGGGGGCAGGGGGAAAAGGGGACGACAGAGGATGAGATGACTGGATGGCATTACCGACTTGATGGACGTGAGTTTGAGTGAACTCTGGGAGTTGGTGATGGACAGGGAGGCCTGGCATGCTGCGATTCATGGGGTCGCAAAGAGTCAGACATGACTGAGTGACTGAACTGAAGACATCTTTTGGCTTAAACTAATATGTCAAGAATATTGGAAAATGTGGGATTTCCCTGGTGGTCCAGTGGCTAGGACTTCGCACTTCCACTGCAGGAACACAAGTTCCATCTCTGGACGGAAACTAAGATTCTGTAAGCTGCACAGTGTAGCCAAAAAAAAAAAAGAAGATTTTTTTCTATTTAATGTTGTTTTTAGAAAAACAGAAGTCAAACCATTTTAAGAGTTTAGGAAGGCTTTCAGAGCCTAGCAATGTTACTCTCAAAAATCACCAATCCAAAAAAAAAAAAAAACACTCATCTTTTTAGAAAGTAAGATTAAAATAAAGTCTTTTCAAAATTTATAGTTATTAAATAACTTTAAAGAACTACACTACAAAAAAAGTGTTTTTTTTGGGGGGGGGTCGCTGCTCCTGTGGCTTGCGGGATCTTAATTCCCTGACCAGGGATTGAATGTAGGCCCTCAGCAGTAAAAGTAGGAGTCCTAACCACTGGTCCACCAGGGAATTCCCTTTCTGAACTTCCTTTCTGTCCTAAGGCTGAAGAACTTAGGACAGTCCTCTCTGAACACCTGACAGTAGACACTGCTGATTCTAGAAAGGGGCACTCATGTCTATAATCAGAATCTTTCAATTTGGATATTATTGCCAGTAGATGTACAGGAGGATGGTATCTTTCTATCAATGAGGAGTATTTTCCATAAATTCTCTACCACAATGTGTTCATGCTAATGAGTCAATGCTAAACATAATATAAGATTCTCATCAACAGAAAGAGCCACTTGTAACAGAATTTTCAGGTAAATGCTCTGCATGATATATTGATCACATATAGATGTTTTTATAGACAAGAACATTTAAAATATATTTATTTATTTGGTTGTGTTGGGTCTTAGTTGTGGCACATGGGATCTTTTAGTTGCAGCATGGTGGATCTAGTTCCCTGACTAGGGATGGAACCCAGGGCCCTTGCAGTGGGAGCACTAAATCTTAGTCAATAGACCACCAGGGAAGTCCAGACAAGGACATTTTTGCTAAATATTTATTTTTAAATAGATGCAAAAATTGCCCCACTTAAGTGAAACTTTAATATGCAAAATTCTAATTACAGCAAGCGGTTGTCTTATTTAATATAACTGTTAATCTATAGAAGGTGGAATTAAATGTTAGAAGTAGCATTTAAAATAAATAGGAAAAGATCATATATTGGAAATTAATTGTCAGCTCTTTTCTTTTTTTCATCATTTCTGTGAAGACCTTATTATTTGCAGTTCAGAGAAGGTAAACAGGAAAGGGTCCTCTCATCCCCACCAGGAAGTTTGAGGGAAATGTTCCCTTAAGGTTTTCCTGCTTGTATGTGCACTGTGTGTGCAGTTTGCTTTAGCCATGTCTGACTCTTTGTGACCCCATGAACTGTGGCCTGACAGGCTCCTTTGTCCATGGGATTTATCAGGCAAGAATACTGGAGTGATTTGCCATTTCCTACTCCGGGGGCTCTTCCCAACCCAAGTATTGTGTTGCAGGCAGATTTTTTTTTTTTTTTACCGCTGAACCATTGCCTGCTTGTATAGATCATACTTATCTAAGTTTTGTGGACATGCATGTTTCTTGTATTCTTTCCCAGGTTAACTTTGTCATTTGTTACACTGTGAGGAAACGCTCCCTAAGTGTACACAACACTAGTTCNGGGGCTCTTCCCAACCCAAGTATTGTGTTGCAGGCAGATTTTTTTTTTTTTTTACCGCTGAACCATTGCCTGCTTGTATAGATCATACTTATCTAAGTTTTGTGGACATGCATGTTTCTTGTATTCTTTCCCAGGTTAACTTTGTCATTTGTTACACTGTGAGGAAACGCTCCCTAAGTGTACACAACACTAGTTCTGATAATGGAAGGGAGACACACTGAGATGTATGTAGGGCAGAGAGGTGCTAAGCAGAGCAAATCATGTATTTTTAAGAGGAATAAGAATCAGTTCAGTTCAGTCACTCAGTTGTGTCCAACTCTTTGCGACTCATGAATCGCAGCATGCCAGGCCTCCCTGTCCATCACCATCTCCCGGAGTTCACTCAGACTCATGCCCATCGAGTCACTGATTCCATCCGGCCATCTCATCCTCTGTCGTCCCCTTCCCCTCCTGCCTCCTATCCCTCCTAGCATCAGAGTCTTTTCCAATGAGTCAACTCTTCGCATGAGGTGGCCAAAGTACTGGAGCTTCAGCTTTAGGATCATTCCTTCTAAAGAAATCCCAGGGCTGATCTCCTTCAGAATGGACTGGATGGATCTCCTTGCAGTCCAAGGGACTCTCAAGAGTCTTCTTCAATACCACAGTTCAAAAGCATCAATTCTTTGGCACTCAGCCTTCTTCACAGTCCACCTCTCACATCCATACATGACCACAGGAAAAACCATAGCCTTGACTAGATGGACCTTGGTCGGCAAAGTAATGTCTCTGCTTTTGAATATGCTATCTAGGTTGGTCATAACTTTTCTTCCAAGGAGTAAGGATCTTTCAGTTTCATGGCTGCAGTCACCATCTGCAGTGATTTTGGAGCCAAAAAAAAAAAAAGTCTGACACTGTTTCTACTGTTTCCCCATCTATTTCCCATGAAGTAATGGGACCGGATGCCATGATCTTCGTTTTCTGAATGGACAGTAACTATTAGCTATTGGCTACTTTTTATTCCAGACATATTGCCTTTTAGCCTTAAAAATTGCTAAGAGGTTGGTGAGTTATCCTTTGTAGAATAAAACAGGAGAGAAAATCCCAAGGAACTTCCAGTGATCAACTTAGTAAGTAAGGGAGTTGAAAACTGGAGGCCATGACTATAAAGTGTTATCATATTTCATAATCTTGGTAATGTCTTCTATATTTTATATTTAAGTATTTCCCATAGTAATTTGTGGCACAACCTGAAAAAAAAAAAAGAAACATGCTTGTCCTGAGGATAGGAGAAAAAAGGCTCTCAACATTTATTTTCTATCTACTATGTGCCAGGCATTGAGTCAAGTCTAATTTTCAAACTCAATAAAGTATAGTAATTTCATACAAGGAAACTGAATCATAGAGGTTAAATATATATAAATATGTAAATAAAAATAAATACAGCCAGCACATAGCATAGCTAGGATTTGACTCCAAAGCCCATGATTTCTCATTGTACAACACCTGCATGAATCTCTAACACAAAGTTATTACCCATGTGACAGCTGAATGACTTTAAACATAGAGATTCTGATAAATGTACTTGTAAAATCTCTCTCACAAAATTTACATTTATCCTTCTTTTAGTGGGGGGAAATTTTAGGGTACATTCCATATCCTTCTCAGAACAATTTTATACTAAAAAGTTTCATTTCAGTGAAGAAAGATGAACTTTATTATTTCTAGATACATTTTTGCCTTTCAGATATCATCTGATACCAGGAGATACAAAGAAGGGATATATTGGAAATCAGCAATTCTATATGGAAACAGAGACATATAAATCTTTCAGTATTAAACATGAGGCAGCTACTAAATTACTACATCAGATGGAACTTGCCACTGATCACTGTCACTTATAATCACCTCAAGGTTAAACTAAGATTCCTAATTTAATTCTATGGCTGTATAGAATAGATCATTGTGACTTTAGAAAATAATTTTGGTCAGTCCCCTTTGGTATATCACTCTAAAACATGACTTAATATTAAAATAAAATGAAAAAGAATTTTGATGTACTAGCAGATAAAAAAAGATTAAGCCAAAAGAAACAAACAAACAAAAAACAAGAAGTGCAATACTTTCAACCCTTAACTAAATTCCAGTGGTTAATACTGTGACTGTTTTCAATTGTACATTTTTTACTTTTGTAGGGAAAATATTGGAATCTGAAATGGTTTATATTAAAAACTTTTCAGAAGAAAATAAGTTACATTTAATCATGATGATAACTTTAAAAGTCCTATGGCTTTCCTAAATTTATCTTATCTAAATCTAGATCAAATATTTATTGACTACTCTTACTCTTCTCTATATAAGACAAGGGCATATAAAAATTATATGCAATAAATGTCTATTGGGTGAATAAAAATGAATGTGTTAAATCCATAAGGAATTCAAAGTTCCTAATATAAATTATAAAATCCAAAATGAAATAAAGGAACAATACTGTCCTGCAGAGGGAACTTGTTTGCAATGATCACATGGCTGTCATACTTGAAAAGATTCCATAGCTAGCATATGTAAAACTCAAATACAAAATCTGGTTGCAACCTACATTTACAGTGTTGTTCACCTTCTTCACCATACCAAACCTACTTGCTATTTCAAATACCGTAATGTATTTTCAATCTTTTCTGGCTCTAATACTTATTAGCTCTAGTGATCTTGAGCAAATTTCTTAAACATAGTTTCCTAAACTATGAAGATTAAAAACATCACCTAAAATATAGGATTGTTGAGAGGATTAAATGAGTTAATACAAGGAATTCAATTAGAAAAATGTCTAACATGAAATAAACCTTCAGTGAATGTCACTTATTATTTTTATTATTTTCAATTGTTATTTTCACTTCCCAGCATGTTTTTTTCTCAGTCCTGCAGAGTAAATTTCAATTCACCTTCAAGATCTAACCCATATTAAGAAGACACACAATCTGATAAAAAAAAACTAAAGATCTGAACAGACAGTTTATCAAAGTAAATATATGAATCACTAATAAGTCATAAGATGATATTCAATATCATTAGTCATTAGGTTAATATATATCAAAACTGCAATGAGATTCTATTTTATGTCCTCTAGGATGACTATAAGCAAAGAGACAAACGATAATAAACGGCAGTGAAGATATGGAGAAACAAAACACCCATACAATGGTAGGCAGAAATACAAAATGGTAGCCACTTTGGAAAAGTTTGGCAATTTCTTAAAAAGTTAAACATAAGTTACCATACAATTGATTCAGTAACTCAAGAGTAATGAAAACGTATCCATACATTAACTTGTACAAAAATATTAATATTAGCATTACTGATGATAGCCAAAAGTGGGTAACAACCTAAATTTCTATCACTGATTAACAGATAAACAATATGTAGTATGTGGAATACTATTTAGCAATAAAAAAGAACTATCAATACATTCTAAGACAAAGATGAACCTCAAAAATTTGCTAAGTGAAAGAAGCAAGACATAAGAGACCACATATTGTATGGTTCAATTTATATGAAATGTCTAGAGAAGGTAAACCTATCAAGAAAGAAAACAGATTAGAGGTTGCCTGCACAGGGGATGGGAATATGGATTAACAGTAAATGGACATGAGGGATCTTACCCGGGTCATGAAAATATTCTAAAACTTATTTGTGATGCTGGTTGTACAATTTGGTAAATTTACTAAAAACCAGTGAATAATACACTTGAAATGGGTGAATTATATGATATGTAAATGTCTCTATAAATTTGTAGAAAAAATTATACCACATCAGGATGCATTAATTGTACTCATCAATGGACACCAAGAGAATTTTGTCAGGTACAGCACTTGCCTGATTATATTTTACTTATCTGTGTACATGTCAGTGAGCTTCTTGAGTTTGGGCTCTTCACATGTAGTAGCTATCCTCAGCGTCTGTCTGAATGATTGGCAATCAGATAGATAACAGTAGGAACTCAATGTCTGTTGCATTGAAATGTGCTCCAGAAGAGGATAGGAACAATAGCAATTTCAGAAATACAACAGAAGATAGTGGCAATTAGTCCTTCCTACATGCCCTACATTTAACCAGCAGGAGAAGTAAGTTAATGGGACACTGACTGGTGCTCTCCACTCTGTGACAGGCTTAGTGCTACCAACTCCAAGAGGAAACCAGAAAAGCAAGTAAACAATGGTTTCGTTCTCTTATAAAAGAACAGTACTAGTCTACACTGGGTAAAAACAATTACTTGGGATTTTATTTTTTGTGGGCAATATAAATACTTAATCTAAAACAAAACAAAAAGTATATACAACAAATTTTACAGGTAAAAACATTTTCAAAATGATTATTCTAAAATTTTCATCAGTTGAAACAATCTGGGATGATTTTTATAAATGTGTGAGCATTTATTGTTTTCATTTCTTTCCTGAAAACACAGTAGCATTTAGAAAGAACATTAAACTGCAATTAGGATGTCAATGTGTCATTAATTCACTGTATGACTCTGGACAACTCTCTTTTCCTTTTTAGGCTTCAGTTTCCTCTTTAATAAAGGCAAGATTAGTTCTAAGGTTCTTTCCAGCACTCCTATTGAGGAAAACTAGATGCTTCAGACAAGATGACAAATGAGAAGCTCAATCTTTTCACTATAAATAGGAAAAGAAATCCCTAATTTATAAGGGAAAAGGAAAAGCCCCAGCTTATGCATTCAGTAGCCCCTTAAACATATACTTATAACTTTCATCCCAATACCAGGTCCCACCCTTCTTTTAACATGCAAACCCACATACCCCATCCCTCCCACCCCTGACCCATACACCCAAATACCTCAGCTATGGTCATTCTCAGAGCACTGACAGGGGAGAACTCAATATCCACCAGCTGGGCAGCTTTTAAACTCTGCCCAGTACAGATTGCACAAGGACAGAAAACAGCATAGAGTTAGAATTGTAAGGCAAACAGGGACACAGAGCGAAGAACATTTAGCACAGCGTTTAGAAACAAAGAAGGATTTAGGGTTGTCATGGGGCTTCAGATGAGTGAGATCAGTCCCTATAGCCTCATTTTCCTAAGGAAACTGGGAAAAGATAAAATAATCTCAAATGGGTCACAATTTTAAGTCAAGCTTGGCAGACTCATCCATACCTTGTATCCTCAGAACAATGTCTCCAAGTCATTAAGCAAAAGCTGATAGATTAAAAAAAGGCACTACTAAGGGAAAGGGTTAATAATCTAGAGGGAAATCCTGATTTCCTACATTTCCTTATATAGCCACTAACAGGGCTACTTTAAATTTAGTAGGAAAAGTAATGAAGATACCTCCAGCAAAGGTTTCTATTAAACTGATACCATTAAACTCTGGTTATCATAAACTCCCCTGATCTTGATTCTAAGTTTACCACAGACTTTACCAATATAACTTGACTTCCCTGCATTGAGAGAGTGTGCTAGATATGTGCTTTCTTACCTTATAGAAGTAAAATATCTTTTGAAAATGTTATTAAATTAGTATTCTGGTTTTTTAAAATTCAAAAATGGCTATCATTTTCAATAGAGAAAAACTCAAGGATAAAAGTATATGATTAATGTTTGCTTTTTATACATTGCCAGTTTGGCATTTGTGTTAATACTTCCACAGTCTAAGAAATCTGAAAGGAATTATAAAGGGCCTATAATTTTTTAATAAACCCAGTAAAATATTTGTATACACATATTCATTACTCTATTTATTAATTCTATTCTGGTTAAAAACCACTGGTTTCTTCGGAAGGGTATATATGTGAAGAATTTGATAAATAGAAACTATAAATTTACATCTGAATTAAAAAAATTTATTGAATATTTTTCTCTTCTTCCCTCAGTTCAGTTTTCAGATTTCCAGTAACTTGTTTTATAATTTAACCCTACTAAGTAGAAAGTTGTTAGCATAAAGATGGTGGGTGTGTTAGTCATATTTTAGAAAGGAATGTCACAGTTTCTCGGCGTCCTTACAGTTTTGTTATAAAATTGAGATATACTCAGTCTTTTTTGTCTGTCTATTCCAAAGAGAACAGTTATTGAAGCACAAACATAGCTTAAAAACAAATAAAACGAAAATCTGGAATTCCCTTACAGTATCACTGTCACAAGGCTGGAACTGGAAGGGCTGGGGTTTGTGAAACACAGCATTCTCTTGTAAAAACAGCTGAAGATTATAGTCTCGTACCACCTAAAGAGAAAATAAAATATCTTTAAGTCTTTAACAAGGTTAAAATGTTCAATAATTGCATTTTAAAAGTTTAGGGTTTTTTCTGTAGTTTTCAAAAACTGAGAAATTATCCAGTACTACATGGTCAAAAAGAAATGATAATTACAATTTTTTTCATTTCATTTATTTTTAAATTATTTATTTGGCTGCATCAGGTCTTAGTTGAACATGTGGGATCCAGTTCCCCGACTAGGGATTGAAACTGGGCGTCTTGCAACAGAAGTGTGGAGCCCCAGCCACCAGGGAAGCCCTTCTTCATTTTGGATAATAGTTGTTATCCTTGTGTCCCATTTTCTCAAGAATCTAAACATGGAAAGTACTAGGTTAGAAACTAGCCCAGATTTGGGGACTAGACAATATGTACTATTTTAAGACTGCAGAAAGATGGCTATTACACAAGATGTTATTCTTTTGAATGGGGACAGGTAGATGCAAACAGGGAAGCACATCAGTGTTTTCTAAACCAGTTCTAAAGTTCTGTGGGCCTCTTAAAGTTTCCTGCCATCTACTAGGAAACTGCCATATAACTTTGTACACAGCACAAAATAATATTTTTCTAGTACCTTTCGCCACATTTCTAAGGAAGTTATATTCCAATTACCATCTTAAAGCATACCAAGAACAGACTAGAAAGGGCTTTATAGAGAAGACAAATTTTGATACACAGAAACTAGCAAAACAAATAGCACCGAAAGAGAGCCTTCTAAAAAGAATTCACTGTTATATTCCCTGGCAAAGAGTGGAAACCAGAAACATTTGATTGCACAGAAATCCAGTTTCTAGTGTGCGACACTGCTTGCTCTTGACTTGTCTTTCATCTGCTAAAGTTCATTAGACTTCTGCCAGAAGATGGGCAGAAGAAGGAAATAAAGATTACAGCAGTCTTTGGCTATACTTTAGCAGACCTGGGAAAAGAATTCATTCAGGAGATGGAGAAAGTAGGAGGTATATTTTGTATTTTACTTACCAGTACATCCCAATTCTCTATCGTTTCCCTTCCCAGGCGAGGAAGGGAAGGAGGGAAACAATTTACTGAGAGTTTATCAGGCCTAATATTAAATGCAGCAGAGAAGGGGTTATACACAGAGGAATAAATATGAATAAACAAAGTTAGTATCTTTAAGGAATTTGTAATCTAGAAACTTGGACAATTAAACAGATTACACAATTAAAATACACTAACAAAGTACACAGAAGGCACTAGGAGAGCACAAGTGCTGTTTAATCCAGACTCTGCGGTGGGGTGGAGGGAGGATTGATTGGAAATACGTGGTCAGGGAAGGCTGGCGAATAAACATATTCTTATAGGGAAATGTGTTTTTTCTTTTCCTGGATTCCAGCTTTAAGCTAGAATAACTGAGAAAGCTCCTGATACAATCCTGAGACACAGCCTCACTAGTCACCATGCAGAAAAAGCTAATAGGATCATCCTTCTGGTTGCTAAACCTAAACCCCGAAGCACAACAAACCCAACTTCCTTCCTTCCTTTCTTTCAAGACGGAGGTATTAATCTTTTTAAAAATTTTAACTTTTTGGTATGGAATATTTTAAAGAGAAAACAGTATAATGTGTCCTCATGTACTATCAACCAACTTCCAAAACACACTGATTTTTGTTTCATCTAAAACCCACCTACCCCTTCCACCTTCTATTAAACTGAAGGAAGTCTTAGATGTATTATGTCACCTATAAATATTTCTGTCTAAAAGACAGACTTTAGAAAATGTATATTAAAATGTACAATAAACATTATAAAGCAGTAACTATTTAATTTTTTGTTCATATTTTTTTAAAGTTTTTCACATTAGGGTCACAATATGGTTCCTACAGAGCATATGGATGATGTTGCTTAGGTTTCTTTTCATATATAGATTTCTTGGGACTTTCCTGGCAGTACAGTGGTTAAGAATCCATGCTTCCAGTGTAGAGCCTGCAGGTTTGATCCCTGATCAGGGAACTGAGATTTCACATGGCACATGGTGTGGCCCCCCCAAAAAATCACATATAAGTTTCTTCCTCCATCTCTCTCACTCACTTTACTTGCAATTTACCTGCTTAAGAAACTGAGTTTTTGTTCTGTAGTTTCCCAAAGTCTGAATTTTGTTCACTCCATCCTTGTAGTGCTCTATTTCTTGTGTAAGAAGATGTAAGTTGATGTTTCACTGCATTCACATTTATTGTTTTATTTTTTGGCAAGGTGGTGTTTACTTCTGTAAGGAGGCTTGCCTCTGACTTGCCTCTTTTTGCTATTAACAGCTGTAGTGGGCTGAACGAATGGTGGCTCTCCAAAAGAGGGATCCCTGTCCGTAGCAATGAACTTGTGAATGCTACCTCATTTGGAAAAAGGCCCATTGCAGATATAATTATTAAGGATTTTGAGATTAGGAAATATTCTGGATTCTGTGGTTGGGCTCTGAAAGTAATGATAAATGATTTTATTATAAAAGACAAACAGAAGGAAACAGACAGAAAAGGAGCCAGTGGGACAAGAGGCAGATATTGGAGTGATGTGACCACAGACAAACAAAAGTCTGAAGCTTTCAGAAGCTGAAAGAGCTAAGAAACCGATTATCCTCTAAAGCCTTTGGTGGGAGTGAAGCCTTGCTGATGCTTTCATTTCTGACTTCTGGCTTCCAGAACTGAGAGGGAATAAATATCAGTCATTTTAAGTCATCCCATTTGTGGTAATTTGTATAGTAACACTAGGAAACTAATAGAACAGATCTACGATGATAAATGCCTAGACATATTAGGGGCTGCAAGAAAACTCTCTATAGAGAGTTTTCTATATTTTTCTATCACTTTATCAAGGAATTTCATCATTTCTTTTTCATTTATTATCCAGGATACTTTTATAAGAGAAACTTTTAAATTCAATTATTTAGTTACCTTGAGGCTGATTTTGTGTAAGGCAGGATAAACATTTGCCTCTTCCCTTTATTACCTAGTTTTCAAATTGGTCTGTTTCCCTAGTAACCTCAAAAGAACAATCAATTATAGCTTTATTAAATTATTATAAAGTCATGGATTTAAAACTTTGATTGTTTCAATCTACTGCTATCATTATCAACGCTAAAATAATCCCATCTTTGGCTAGCAAGATGACATCTTGAGTCCCTGAGATGACCTAGTAGTTTTTGATAGTCTCCCTGCTTTCCATACTGGAGAAGGAAATGGCAACCCACTCCAGTGTTCTTGCCTGGAGAATCCCAGGGACGAGGGAGCCTGGTGGGCTGCCGTCTATGGGGTTGCACAGAGTCGGACACGACTGAAGTGCCACACCAGCAGCAGCTGCTGCTGCTTTCCATTATGACTAATTATTTAATGTTTACCTTAAATATTTTATGTCCCAGATCGGTGCTATTTTCCCAAGAAGCACTGTTTTGTTTTGTTTTTAAAGTGAGTAGGAGAAGTACATGGAAAACAAGACCTGTACAATAGAGGCACTGGGTTAGTAACTAGTCTTCTCTCTCAAACAATTCATTTTGAAATGAAGTTGCAGAGATCCTGTGCACCTCCGAATGTTAGCATCTTGCATAAATACAGTAAATGTGAAAATCAGGAAATTGACACTGGTACAAAGCATAATGCTTATTTAGATGTCACTAGTTATATTAATATATGCACTCATTTTGGGATATGTGTGTGTAAAGGTTTATACAATTTTATCACATGTATAATTTCATGCAACCACTATCCCAATCAAGATATTATCTGAACCACCACCACATGACTCCCTTGTGCTATTCCATAATACTTTCCTCTACTTTGTTTAGTGACTAAGTTGCATCTGACTTTTTTGCCACCTCATGGACTGTAGCCTCCCAGGCTCCTCTGTCTATGGGATTTCCCAGGCAAGAATACTGGAGTGGGTTGTCTTTTCCTTCTCCAGGGGATCTTCCTAATCCAGGGATTGAACTTGCATCTCCTGAACTGGCAGGCAGATTCTTTACCACTGAACTACCTGGGAAGTCCCTTCCCTCTACTCTCATCATCCCTAATTCCTGGCAACTGTTTATCTGTTCTCTATTTCTATAAATACGCTATTTCACAAATGTTACATAATGCAATCATGTATCATATACCTTTTGGTATATGTTTTTGGCTGCATGGTGTAACATAAGGGATCTTAGTTCTTCAATCAGGGATCAAACCCATGCCCCTTGCAGTGGAAGTGTGGAGTCTTAACCACTGGACCACTAGGGAAGTCTATTTTCATTCAGCATAATTTCCTTGACGTTCATCCAATTTATTGCATGTATCAACAGTTCACTCCTTTTTATTGCTGAGTAGTACTTCATAGTATGGAAACATCACCTTTATTTTGGTCCTTCACTCACTGAAGGTCATTTAAGGAGCTTCCAGTTTTCAACTATTATGAGTAAAAGCTACTCTGAACATTTGTGTGTAAGCTTCTGTGTGAAAATAAATTTTCATTTTTTCTAGGATATTTGCCCTATTTTTCTCTCTGTAAAGGTGTTACTAAAGTATAACTGCCATACATACAATAACCTGTACATATTTAAAGTGTATACTTCGATAAATTTTAACTTTCCTATATATCTGTAAAAATCACCACAATCAAGATAATGGACATATCTTTCAAAAGTTTCTTCATTCCCTTTGTAATCTTTCCCTTTCTGCTTCCTTCAATTACTTCTTGTGACAACTGATATCAGGTCTTCAATCTCGTTACTGATGTAACCTTTAGCAACTAGCACAATAACTTCTATCTAACGTAGTATTCAATAAACAGCTGTTAAAGAACATCTCTGTATCCACCATTTCGATTAAATAAAGTACTACCATTACCATAGAAATCTATACATCCTCTCCTTATTACATTCCCACCTTACTTCCTAAGGTGTGTTCAACCTTTATTTTTTTTTAATTTTTTTTAAGTTGGGGAATCTCTCCCATTCCCCAATCCAAGGACTCTTTTAAGACATTTCCCCCCAGTTGCCCTCTTTGATTACATTTTAATATTACAAGTATATGTTACATATTTATGTACTGTGGCCCATTGTAACATATAAGATTCTTTTGGCAAACAACCCCTCAACACCCAGAAGCACTTTTTACTCCTTTGGGGGACTATCTGCCCCTCTGTGAATGCATGCTCCTCTAGATATAACCACTCTACTAAATTTTACTGTGCTCTTTTTTTCTTTTAACAGTGTTATTACATATGATGTATCTCAAAATGATACTGTGTTCTTGGATATTTCTGAATGCTGTATAACTGTGTGTGTATTCTTTGCAAGTTGCTTTTCTAAAAATTGAAGTATCGTTAATTTATAATGTTGTGTTAGTTCCAAGTGTTAAAGCAAAGTGATTTAGCTACACATACACATACTTTTTCAGATTCTTTTCCATTATAGGTTACTATACTGAGTACAGTTCCCTGTGCTATACAGTAGGTCCTTGTTTTGCAATTTGCTTTTTGCTCAACATCACATTTGTGAACTCATCCATATCAATGCATGTACCTATAGAGCTTTCATTTTTATTGCTATTTGGTATTCTATTATTCATCTTACTGGTGGTGGACAGTTATTTCTAGCTTTTTCTAATCTGACAAAGGAAGTTGCTATGAACAATATCTTAAAGTCTTCTGGTATCCACTCTGGGGCCACAGTTTCTCTATGTTATATTCTAAGAAGTAGAAGTGTATATTGTCACTCTGCTTATTTAACTTCTATGCAGAGTACATCATGAGAAACGCTGGACTGGGAGAAACGCTGGACTGGAAGAAACACAAGCTGGAATCAAGATTGCTGGGAGAAATATCAACAACCGCAGATATGCAGATGACACCACCCTTATGGCAGAAAGTGAAGAGGAGCTAAAAAGCCTCTTGATGAAAGTGAAAGAGGAGAGTGAAAAAGTTGGCTTAAAGCTCAACATTCAGAAAACGAAGATCATGGCATCCGGTCCCATCACTTCATGGGAAATAGATGGGGAAACAGTGGAAACAGTGTCAGACTTTATTTTTGGGGGCTCCAAAATCACTGCAGATGGTGACTGCAGCCATGAAATTAAAAGACGCTTACTCCTTGGAAGAAAAGTTATGATCAACCTAGATAGCATATTCAAAAGCAGAGACATTACTTTGCCGACTAAGGTCCATCTAGTCAAGGCTATGGTTTTTCCTGTGGTCATGTATGGATGTGAGAGTTGGACTGTGAAGAAGGCTGAGCGTTGAAGAATTGATGCTTTTGAACTGTGGTGTTGAAGAAGACTCTTGAGAGTCCCTTGGACTGCAAGGAGATCCAACCAGTCCATTCTGAAGGAGATCAGCCCTGGGATTTCTTTGGAAGGAATGATGCTGAAGCTGAAACTCCAGTACTTTGGCCACCTCATGCGAAGAGTTGATTCACTGGAAAAGACTCTGATGCTGGGAGGGATTGGGGGCAGGAGGAGAAAGGGACGACAGAGGATGAGATGGCTGGATGGCATCACCGACTCGATGGGCATGAGTATGAGTGAACTCCGGGAGATGGTGACGGACGGGGAGGCCTGGCGTGCTGAGATTCATGGGGTCGCAAAGAGTCGAACACGACTGAGCGACTGAACTGAACTGAAGAAGTAGAACTACTGAGTCATAAGCTAAGTGCATCTTTAAACTGAGTAGATAATGCCAAATGTGTTGAAATTGGATATATCAATCTGTACCCCTCAGGGCAGTATATAAGCTTCGGTTAATCCATATTCTCATCAACAATCATTCTTGTCAGTTTTTGTCCATCTCATAAGTGTGAAAAGAATCTCATAGTGATTTAATATCGTTATTTGATTAATAGTTAGTTTAAGCATCTGTACTAGTTTCCTAGGGCTTCCATGACAAAGGATCACAGAGGAGGTGGCTTAAACAAGGTAATTCTGTTTCCTCACAGTTCCGGAGGCTAGAAGTCCAAGATCAAGGTGTTGGCAGGGCTGGTTTCTTCTGAGGGCCTCTTTCCTTGGCTTGCAGATGATTGTCTTTTCCTGGTGTCTTATGTGGACTTTCCTTTGTGCCTATCCACACTTTAACCTTCTATGAACACCAGTCATATTGGATTAGAGCTCATCTGTATGACCTCATTTTACTTTAACCTCTTTAAAGGTCTGATATCCAAGAACAGTTACATTCTGAGGTACCAGACGTTAGGACTTCCACATATGAATTTTAGGGGCTACAACTTAGCAGATACAACTTAGCCCATAAAAGCATCTTTTTTATATGGTAATAGCTATTTGTATTTTTTTATTCTGTGGGACATGTGTTGTATGATATATCAGTAGTTCACTCCTTTTTATGAACAAATAATATTCCATAGTAAGGATAAACTGTATTTTACCTAATTACCAGTTGATTGACATTTAGGGTGTTTACAATTATTGGCTATTATCTCCTGGAGAAGGAAATGGCAACCCACTCCAGTATTCTTGCCTGGAAAATCCCATAGACAGAGGAGCCTGGTAGGCTACAGTCCATGGGGTTGCTAAGAGTCGAACACGACTGAGTGACTTCACTATGAATAACACTGCTGTGAACATTTCTGTACAATTTTTTTGTTCAATTTTTTGTTTTAATTTTTTTGAAAACATTTGTTTTCAAAAAAAAGTGGAAGTGTCATATGGTAACTCTGTCTCACTTTTTGAGGAATTACTGAACTGTTTTCCACAGTGGCTACACCATTTTACATTCCTACAATGTACAAGAGTTACAATTTTACCATATCCCTGCCAACACTTGCTATTATATGTGTATTGTTTAATTATTAAAGCTATCCTACTAGGTAGGAAGTGGTATTTCATTGTGATTTTCATTTACATTTCTCCAGTAACTAATGGTGCTTAGGATCTTTTCATGTGTACTTTTTCCTTGGAAAAATGTCTATTCAAGTCCTTTGCCCGTTTTTAAATTGGGTCGTTTGCCTTTTATGTGTTGAGTTATAAAAATTATTTATATATTTTGAATATTAAATTCCTATCAGGCACATGATTTATAAATATTTCTCCCATTCTATGGGCTTTTTCACATTTTCCACAATGTTCTTTGACGCACAAAAACTTGTAATTTGACGCTGCTGCTGCTAAGTTACTTCAGTTACTTCAGTCCTGACTCTATGCAATCCCAGAGACGGCAGCCCACCAGGCTCCTCCGTCCTTGGGATTCTCCAGGCAAGAACACTGGAGTGGGTTGCCATTTCCTTCTCCAATGCATGAAAGTGAAAAGTGAAAGTGAAGTCGCTCAGTCGTGTCTGACTCTTAGCAACCTCATGGACTGCAGCCCACCAGTCTTTTGCTGCTGTGCTTTCATGTTAACTCTAAGAATAAACTGGCAAACCCAAGGTCACAAAGATTTACTTCTGTATTTTCTTCTATAATTTTACTGTTTTAGGTTGTTGGCCCATTTTGAGTTAATTTTTATGTATGGAGTGAGGAAGGGGTTTAACTTTATTCTTTTGCATGTGGTTATCCTATTGTTTTATCACCTCTTGTTGAAGAGACTATTCTTTCTCTATCAAATGGCCTTGACAACCTTGTTGAAATCAATTTGCCACAGATGTCTGAGCTTTTTTCTGGACTCTCAATTCTTACATGTCTAGCCTTATGCTAGCATCACACTCTTAACTATCATAGCTTTGTAGTAAGTTTTAAAACTGGGATGTGTGAGTCCATTTTGTTTTTCCTTTTCAATATTTCAGGATTCCTTATAGTTCCACATGAATTTGAGGACTGGCTGTTCCATTTCTGCAAAAAAGGCCACTGGAATTTTGATAGGAATTGCACTGAATCTCAGAGAAGGCAATGGCAACCCATTCCAGTACTCTTGCCTGAAAAATCTCATGGACGGAGGAGCCTGGTAGACTGCAGTCCATGGGGTCATGAAGAGTTGGACACAACTGAAGCGAGTTAGCAGCAGCAGCAGCAGCAGCACTGAATCTATAAATTGCTTTGGGGAATACTGAAATATTAGAGATATGAAATCTTCTAATCCATAAACAGTATTATTTCCATTTATTTGGGTCTTCTTTAATTTCAGCAATGTTTTATAGTTTTTCAATGTAGAAGTCTTTTGTGTTTTGGTTAAATTTATTTCTAGGTATTTATTCTTCAAATACTATTGTAACTGGAATTATTTTCATAATTTTCTTTCAGTTAATTCACTGATGAAGTATAGAAACATAACAGATTTTTGTGCTTTGATTTTGCATTTGTAACTTTTGCTGAGTTAATTCACTAGCTCCAGGACTTTTGTGGATTCTACAGAGTTTTTTATATACAGTCATGTCATGTGCAAGTATAAACTTTTACTTCTTTCTTTCCATTTTGGTGCCTCCTATTTCTGTTTCCTGCCTAATTGCTCAGATCAGGACGTTCAGTACAATGGTGAATGAGTGAAAGTCGCTAGTCCTGTCCTACTCTTTGCGACCCATGGACTATATAGTCCATGGGAACTCTCTAGGCCAGAATACTGGAGTGGGTAGCCTCACCCTTCTCCAGGGGATCATCCCAACCCAGGGATTGAATCCAGGTCTCCCACATTGCAGGCAGATTCTTTACCAGCTGAGCCACAAGGGAGGCCCATTCACCACAATGGTGAATAGTAGTGGTGAAAGTGGGCATCCTTGTCTGATCCTATCTTATATAGGGAAAGCTTTCAGTCTTTCAACACTGAGTATGATGTATGATGTAGGTTTTTAAAAAATGCCTTTTACCACGTTCAGGAAGTTCCCTTCTATTCCTAATTTGCTGAGCATTTTTATCATAAGAGAATGCTGAATTTTGTCATATGCTTTTCCTGTGTTTTTGAGATGATCATGTGATTTCTCCTTTATTTTATTAAGTTTACTTTTTTGGCACATCTTTAAGGTATTAGGAGTGACAATACTAGACAATTTAATTTCTGAAGAAATGTAGAATAACCCTGCTATTTTTGAATTGTTAAAAGAGCTACATTATTAATTGGTAGGAATTTCCTTATACAGACAGAAAGCAAGCACACATAAACAAATTGTAAGGCCAGTAGAACCACCTTAGAATTACTATACTAGAGAAAAATCTCTCTGATAATATCTGCTTCGGTTACATGCACAAAGCATTTCATAAAATATTAAGAAGAAAAGCAAGCTTTCATAAATAATTAAAATTAAACAGAAGTTCCTAGGGCCAGCTGTTTCCCTTTATGGAATGAAAGGTATAGAGGGCATTATAAAATTTACAATGTGTCTATGGATTATCCCCAAAATACATGTACAGTTACAATTTAGAAATGTGGAAAAAAATGAACTTCCCCCAAAGACAAGCTAGTAATGGTGTAGAATAAAAATCAAAAAAATTTTAAACTTCTGGATATCAGATCACTAGGTTGCTTTTAGCAGGATAACAAAAGTAGCAGAACAAGCTCTTTGTTAACAGAAAAGCACACAGCATAAAACTTCTAGGTGTGAGCTCTTCTGGTAGTAGGAATAAAAGGACACATCTCCCAGTTACATCATTCTTATTAAATTTTTATTACTACCACTTTCAATCTAAACATAAGAGCATCTTATCTCTTCCTCATCCCTGGGGAGTAAGATATTCTGTATGAGTAAACGTAGAAGAAAATAAAAGCTTATCTCTTTATGTGTTCAAATCAGTTTATACATTTTTAATTCATTTTCTATGAAAACAATATAAGCTAAAGAGATAATATAGATATTAGTAGAACATAGGAAACACTATGTGTGTGTTTGTGACCTCAGGCAAATCACATAAACCTCCTGGGTCTGTTTTTCTTTCTATAGAATGAGCAAGATAATACCAACCTCAGAGGATGTGTTAAAAACTAGAAAACTGTGAACTGCTATATAAAATAGTAGCACATTTTAAAGACTAAATGCCTTTAGTTGGCAGTATACTCAAACATTCTTGGAAAAATATTTCAAAAAAGATTTTGTCTGGGGACAATCTCTCTGATAAACTTAGAAATGAAAAATGTCACCCACTATGTGCTCCCTCCATTAAATGGAAACTGGAAAAACTTCTAAATAATTCATGGCTTAATGAGGGGAGGGAAATGGCAGAGCAATTTAAAAATGCCCTACGTACCTATCACAGAATGCAATTACAGTAGGAAGAGAAATTTTTTAGGCTCAAGTGGATTTATTTGAAAAGGCTGAAAATAGAGAACCTAATTGAAAAAGAAGGCTAAAAACATTAACTGTAATAAAGTAGAAAGAAATAATGACTATAAAGGTAGTAATTAAGGAGATAGGGAACAATAACACTGAGAAGTAGAATAAGAGTTGGCTTTTGGAAAAGATTAATAAAATAGATTGGCAAGTCTGATTACAATAAGAGAGAAAGCACAAATAATATTAGAAATAAAAAGGGAGAAAATTACAGTGGCAAACAAGTTTATATGCAAATTTATGCCTTCAAATTTGACAAATGAAATAGACAATTTGTCTAAGAAAGTGAAGTTGCCAAAATACACTAAAAAAGATGCAGAAAACCCAAATGGACCGGTACATATAAATAATCTGATTACTAGTTAAAAATCAACTTCTTCATAAAAGGAACAAACCAAGACATTTTTATAGACTTCTACCCCCAACATTCTCTTATGGAAAATGTCAAATGTATACACATTAAAATAAAAAGAACTGTACAGAAACACCTGTATACCACTACCTAGACTCTTTAAGTAACATTTTTCTACATTTCCTTTCATATAACTATCCATCTACCCATCCATTTACCCTTTCTATATGTTCATTCTTTTACATCTTTTATTGAATCCTAGGGGTAAAAATATAAGAATATAAAAATATGACAGGATTTCAAAGCACCAGACTAGTGATATTTGTATTTCCTCATGAACTTAGCATTTTAAATGTTTTTCTAAAAATAGAATTGGAGCTATGGTACACTGAAAATAATAAATACACATGGAGGCAATTCAGGAAAAGAAAAGGGACATAGACTGCACCCTTTTCTTTCCTGTCTTTGGCCTCTGTCTTGTAATATGGATACCCTGATTCCTTTCCAAACAACTTTTTAAGGTATTAGCCAGTTCCCACTCCGCTGGCCAAAAAAGAGAATTGAACTGGATCTTTTAAAATAGTAGTCATAAAATGAATATATTTTAATAAATGCATTCAGTCAGGAAACATTTACTGTCCACTTAATTTATCAGAAAGAAAATAAGATTAATTAACCATAGGAACAATTTATCTTCCAAAGGATACTTTCTCTACTGCAAAAAATTTTAATCTGTCAGATCCTAAAGAAAAACAATTTGATTTATTTTCTATGTAAACACTGTGACATGCTAGCAAACTTGAATGAAAAGATAACTATCAAAGAATGACAGCATATAGAAGGCAAGGTTAATTGTTTAAAGCAAGATACTATAACATTAATTTATCAATTATAAAATTTTAATTTTCCTTTTTGTGTCCCTTTATTATTCTTCGCACCGACACATGACCCTGTTGTTTTATGTGAACTGAGTGCATTCAAAATTAAGAGGAAAATAAAGTTCTTAAAACCATTCTTTTCAAAAGCGACAGACATGCTAATAATGACTGATGTCCTGAGACAGCCTGTATCACCACCTCCCTTTTTGACCTTCATCAAGAAGAACGAAACACCTTTCAACTTTGTTAGAAGGAGTACTGTTTTCAAAAAATTTGTCCTTTAAAGCATTCTAATGTCATTGGTACATTCATTTTGTTTGTATCTAAAGACATTTTAGATTCTAAATGGATATATCGCATACTGCACTGAAGGTAACTTGCCTTGCTGGAGGTTTCTAATAAAAACTGGAATGTGTTCTGCACAGCTTGGCATGTCTCTAGCTCAGTCCGGCTGAAGGCAATTAAATAATCCTTAAGATGGTCATACACATTTCCATCAAGAGCCTATAAAAGAGTAAACAAAAGCAAAAAAAACTATGAAAAAGTTCTGACATACAATGCTTGCTGTTTAAATGCTAAATTCAGTTTAAAATCTATTCATATAAAATAAAAGATATAGGTAGGTTTCTAAGTAAAGAATAAATATAAATCTTAAACAATCACTTGGGAAAACAGTGAATTTTTCTAATAAGTAGAAACTCAAAAAACGTAGAGCCCAATATTAGTAAAGATGTGGGGACAGTATAAAACTTGAGAGACAAAATGCTTGGTTTTTGATAACTGCTCATCTGCTTACTAGCTATGTCTATATCTCTATTCCATTTATAAGATTAGGTGTGGGAGCTGAATGAAATAATAGATGTAAAGGATCCATACACAGTGCCTGGAACAGAATGGACATTCCATTAACATTAATTTCCTCCATTTACCCTCATCCATTATTGGTAGGATTCTAAATTCATATATTCTTACTATACAGCAATCAGAGAAAAACCACAATAGAAACAATAAAATTTAAAAAAGAGAGTCAGAAATTCTGTTTTGGGGAAGAAACATCAATGCAATATCTACAAAGAAATTTAAACATTCTTATTTAAGTATTTAGATCAGGACTCCTTAAAAATTGAAAAAAAGAGAAAACCACTAAACATTTGAGAAATGATTAAGTTATGCTATCAGTTCAGTTCAGTTCAGTCGGTCAGTCATGTCCGACTCTTTGCGACCCCAAGAATGCAGCACGCCAGGCCTCCCTGTCCATCACCAACTCCCAGAGTTCACTCAGACTCACGCCCATCGACTCCGTGATGCCATCCAGCCATCTCATCCTCTGTCGTCTCCTTCTTCTCCTGCCCCCATTCCCTCCCAGCATCAGAGTCTTTTCCAATGAGTCAACTCTTTGCATATACATAGTGACTAAAATATGTACAGCCACCAAAACAAAAACCGAGGAAACTGTGTAGATGGCAAACAATGCATTGAACAGTTTTAGGTTAAAAAAGCAGAATAAATAGAATACATACATGTTAGCAACAATGATGGGAAAATATATCAATACATCAATAATAATGAAAATAAAGGTTCTGGAGTCTTGCAAATCAAGAGAGATCTTCTTAAAACCAGGGAAAATTCACACATTTAAGCCACCATTGAACTATTTTAAAGTGTGCAATTCATTGACTTTCAGTACACTTACAATGTGGTACAATCATCACTACTATCTAATTCCAGGGCATCTGCATTGCTTCCAAAAGAAATCCCATATCCACTAAGTGGTCACACCCATTCTTACCTTTCTCTCCATCTCTGGCAACCACTAATCTAGTTTCTTCTTCTTTAAGTGGAGGAAAATTGCTACAACATTATAAATGTACTGGTTTCTGTCATACAACAACTCAAACCAGCCACAATTATATACATATACATATATATATATCTATCTCACCTGTCTCTTGGGTCTCCTTCCCCTCCCCTCATCCCACCCCAACCCTCTAGAACACCACAGAGTACCTTGCTGGGCTCCCTGTGTTATGCAGCAACTTCTCACCAACTATCTGTTTTATATATGGTAGTACAGAGCTATACTACTTTCTCCATTCATCTCACTCTCTCCTTCCCCCACTATGTCCACAAGTCTGTTCTCTGTATCTTTGACTAATCTACTTTCTAACTCAATGAATTTCCCTCTTCTGGACATTTCATATAAGTGGAATCACATGATATGCGGTTTTTTGTGCCAGCCTCTGTCATTTAACATATTTTCAAGGTTCATCAATGAAATAGTATATCATTTTATGGCTTCCCAAATAGCTCAGTTGGTAAAGAATCGGCCTACAATGCAGGAGATCCCGGTTCGATTCCTGGGGTAGGGAAGATCCCCTAGAGAAGGGATAGGTTACCCACTCCAGTATTCTAGGGCTTCCCTTCTGGCTCAGCTGGTAAAGTATCCCCCTACAATGTGGGAGACCTGGGTCCGATCTCTGGGTTGGGAAGATTCCCTGGAGAAGAAAAAGGCTACCCACTCTAATATTCTGGCCTGGAGAATTCCATGGACTATATGGTCCATGGGGTTGCAAAGAGTTGGACGTGACTGAGCGACTTTCACTTTATGGCTGAAAAATATTACATTTTATGGATATGCCACATTTTGTTTATTTATTCATTAGCTGGTGAATCTTCGGGTTGTTTTCACTTTTTAGCTATTATGAATAATGCTCTGTGGACATCTGTGTACAAGTTTTTGCTTGACACCTGTTTCCAATTCTCTTGAGTTTATAATTAGTAGTGGAATTGCTGGGTCTTCCGACAGAAATTCTATGTCTAACTATTTAAGGAACAGACAATCTGTTTTCCACAGTGGCTGCACTGTTTTACATCCCCATCAGCAATATATAAAGGTTTCAGTTTCTCCACAATCTCAACAACATCTGCTATCTTCTGTTTTATTTTGTTTTTTAATTATTCAAGCTGCCCTAGTGGTATCTCACTGTAGTTTTGATTTTGCATTTCTCTCATGACTAATGGTGTTGAGCGTCTTTTCAAGTGCTTATTGGCCATGTGTATATATTCTCTGAAGAAAAGTCTACTCAAGTCCTATACATACTTTTTCAAAACTTTTCATCTTATATTGGCATATAGCCAACTAACAATGTTGTGATGGTTCCAGGTGGACAGCAAAGTGACTCAACCATACATATACATGTATCCATTCTCCCCTAGACTCCTCTCCCATCCAGGCTGTCACATAACATTGAGCAGAGTGCCCTGTGCTATAGGATAGGATCTTATTGGTTATCCATTTTAAATATAACAGTTTCCACTCATTTTTTAAATTGGTGTTGTCTGTCTTTTTGTTGTTGAATTGAGTATTTAGGTACTATTTATATATTTGGGCTTCCCAGGTGGCACTAGCGGTAAAGAATCTGCCTGTCAATGCAGGAGAAGTAAGAGACAAGGGTTCGATCCCTGGGTAGGGAAGATCCCCTGGAGGAAGTCATGGCAACACACTCCAGTATTCTTGCCTGGAAAATCCCATGGACAGAGGAGCCTGGTTGGCTACTGTCCATAGGGTTGCAAAGAGTTGAACATGACTGAAATGACTTAGCACATATTTATATATTTGGATACATATATATTACTAGATGGACTTCCCCAATGGCTCAGAGGGTAAAGAATCCATCTGCAACGCAGGAGACACAGGAGGCTCAGGTTTGATCCCAGGATCAGGAAGATTTTCTGGAGAAGGAAATGGCAACCCACTCCAGTATTCTTGCCTGACAAATTCCATGGACAGAGGAGCCTAGAGGGCTACAGTCCAAAGAGTTGCAGAGCTGGACACAACTGAGTGACTAAGTACATCTTACTAGATATATGATTTTCAAAATATTCTCCCACTTTGTGGGCTACCCTTTCACTCTATCAATAGTGTCTTTTGATGTACAAAAGTTTTAAATTTTGTTGTGGCCTAATTTAACTATTTTTTTTCGCTTGTGTTTTGGTGCTACATCTAAGAATTCTCAATGGAGGTTTTATAGTAAGGAAAAATATTTTTTTCTTACTTTGGTTATTTAATTAAACATTTACTATAAAACTGACTTAAAACCACAAATTGTGCCCTCAAAGCAGTAATAAAACTGCACATTCCATTGTGCTTAAACCACTAGATGGCAGCAGCAAGCACTATAAATATAAATAGTGTAAATTCCTTAAGATTTCTTTCCATGAGATTATGTAACATACCCAGAGAGACTGCTGGTGTTAAGTCTGAATAATAATTCTTACCTTATGACTACTTTTCATGAACTTGTTAAAAAATGAACATCAACGGATATGAGGTTTTTGCTTTAGAAATGCTCTTGGTAGATGGTCATAACCTTGTGTTTGCAGGAAACCACTGGAGCATTTTATTGAACATAGCAAATGGGAATACAGACATCATGCGGTGCCACCCCCAGAGTTTCCGAGTAGGTTGGGGGTGGGGCCTGAGAATTTGTATTTTCTAACAACTTGCTGCTGGTGGTCTGGGGACCATACTTTGACAACCATTGGACTAAATGAAGAGTCATTTTAGCTGATTAGGTTGAATATTTACATAGACTTAGATCCTGGTGACCCTGTGACTCCAGCACAGTAACTGGAGGTAGAAGTTCATTGTGAATGGGGTCAATAGCATCAATATATCAATTAGGCAGAGGAGCAACTGAGAACCATGTTCTACTTCAGAGTTATAAAGGCAGCATGGGAAAGAACTTGAGTTCTGAAAATAAGCTGGATATGGGTTAGAATCTCAGAACTTCTACTTCATCATTTTGAAGGTTCTCTCTTCTATAAATAGGGAAAGTTAGAGTACCACATACTCCATGGGACACTGTAAAGATCAACTAATGTAAGGGAATGAATGGCACAGTGTTAGTTTCCTTTTTTGCTTTGCTTAAAAATCTTCAGTGGACTGGCTACATACTGATAATCATTAAAGCTGAATAATGAACACATGGGGGTCATTCTATTACTATTTTTACTTTGGTGTATATGGGAAATTTTCCATAAAAAAAGAAAATCTGAATATCAGACTAGAAAGAAAAAGTGGTGCTACCCGCCAAAGTTTTAAGCTTCCACTATATATTTTGAAGAGTTAAAATTCTTTAGCTGGTATCTAAGATCCTTTATAATCTAGTCCCAAACTACCTCTCATCAGTAGCATCTCTCATCACTGTTGTCTGTACTGTATTCATATCCCAACCACAAGTCATTTTGGAAAAAAACATTTACTATCACGTTTCCAATTAAGTTATTCTCTTAGCCTGCAATGTCATTCCCCTTTTCTCACCTACTCAAATAGTAATAATGATGGCTAATAGACAACTAATATTTATTAATGGCTTTCTAATGTTGTAAATGCTTTACAAAACGGATTTAATCAGTTCCTCCTTAGTGTTTCTATAATTTGTATTGCATGGGTGTTACTGCAAGTCATGGATTAAGTCTTTTTCAGACACAGAGCCTGGCAGATAGCAGATGCTCAAAGATATTTATAGAATAAATGACAGAATGCTTTACTCTATAGAGTTTAATACAGCAACAAAAATGCCCTGAATTAGACACTTATAGGCAAGCTCTGCGTGTGTGTATGTGTGTGCATGTGCATGGGCACCCATGTGCACACACACAGAGTTGCTCACTTATGTTCAACTCTTTGCAACCCTTTGGACTACAGCCTGCCAGGCTCCTCTGTCCATGGAATTTTTGGGCAAGAATACTGGAGTGGTTTGCCATTTCCTACTCCAAGGGATCTTCCCAACCCAGGGACTGAACCTGAGTCTCTTGCGTCTCCTGCATTGGCAGACGAATTCTTTACCATTGCGCTACCTCGGAAGCCCACAGGCAAGCTATTCTCACTGTATTCCAGTTAAGAGAAAAACGTACCATTAATCATGTACCAAACACAGTAAAGGCATCTCTTGGCTTCAGCAATTCAAACAAGGCTTAACGAATTTACATTAGGTAGGAGGAGGGTCAAGTGACTGTAAGTCTCTTCTAGCAGACAGGGATTAATCTTAAAATATTTCTTTTATCAAATCATCATGTTCCCCAGAATATGATGAGAATATTCAGAATTCTGGGAACCCCACCAGAACTCCTCAAATTTTATATGGTTACAGAATTCATTAACTTACCCATGTACCAATTTTTCTGGTTGAGAAGAATAAGAAGAATAAGAATACACCTTCTGGCCTAGGTGTATTATTGCTCATGTTCATAAAGTTAATGCAGGAGGTACAAAAATTAAGAAATGGTTAGAATTCAAAGAAAAAGAAGTGGATGATTATCCTATGACTGGCTCCACCCCTGCCTCAAGTTAACTGCAATTGTTTGAACCACTGATGGTGTTGAGAGATGAAGTTCAAAGCAATTCTGGGTAGTACTGTCTCAACCTGGTTTCCATTTAGTAGGTAGACTGTATATATGGACTTTGATAAAAATCCAATAGTTAAAAAGAATTAGTTCCCTAAAATAGAATGAAATACTGGGAAACAAAGGAGAGAGCTTGAAAATGCTTTATAAAAACTCTTCTATCACAGTATTTATCCTTATCACACAGAGCACTTTATCGCTATCTATCATAGTATTTAGTAACTATATCATTTGGATTATTGCTGCAATCTCCTATTGCTTGGCATACAGTTGTCCCTCCCACCAACTCATTTCCACACTGCAGATAGGAGGATGCTTCTAAATTGCCTATTGGAAGGACTGATATAAGCTACAATTACCATCCATCACCCTTTAGTAAGGAGTCTCTTAACTGCAGATAACAAAGATTCAACTCAAAGTAACCTGCACAAAATGGGAGTTTGTTGGCTCAGGTAAACAAATCACAAGGACAAGATGATGCTTGCTCAGAAACTACCCAATTCAAGGACAGTCTCTGCCCCTCTCCTCTGCTCCTCACTCCCAGCTTTACTCTGCCAAGTTTCTTGTCACTGCTTTTCCCTGTGAGTAGGTCTGAGTTTCCTAGTGGGAAGAATAGGCCATTTTCAACTTATCTTTCAGCTTCCATCCCAGGGATGACCTAATTTAGGTCAGGTGCCAAAATCTGCCCAATAACCCTGAGGAAGGGACAGGGGTGTGATGTTCTCTCTTGCATACCAGCTTGGCCTGTAAGTTTACCCCTGTGGTCAAGAGAGTAGGATTTGAGGGAGAGAAGGCATGCAGAGTCATATATGTTTTATGTCTTGGGATTCCACATAAAAAATGCCACTACTAAAAAAGTTTGGAACTACTGCATTAGATAAAGTTTTGTGAAATTAATTTCTTTTCCAGCGTATACAAAATTTTTTACCAGTGTTACATAACATTATTAGGCTTACTTTTCTGATATGGGACTTGAGTGTGGGCTCATTTTTTTTTTAGCATGTGAATTCTGACTGGCATATTATTTGTTTAACAGATACATATTAAGTGCTACCAGTATGTCAAACTCTGAACTCAGCACAGAAGACACAGTGGTAAACAGACAAGATCCTTCCCTTCACGGAACTTAACAAACCAAAAAGAAATTCATACAAATAGGCATTATAAGTGCCTATTTTATGCTAAAATTTTATGCTATCATTAGGAGTTTTGAAGCAAAAAGACAAGAGGGCTGTCCAGAATAGATAATGATTAAGAGAAAATCTTAATAAGCAAGAGTTAGCAAAACCAAGGAGGAGAGGGATAGATAGAAGTCAAGAAAGAGGAAAAGCCTTTGTGAAACCCTAGAGGCAAAAGAGGAATACTGGAAGAACTAAAAGATGTAAATTGTTGGGATAACAGGGAAGAAAAATGGGGAGAATAAGTGAAGAACCAAGAGGTAAGCCCTGTCCAGATCACGCAGTCAGAAAATTTTTTGTTTTGTTTTGCTTGTACTTTAGTTTAAATGCAATGAGTCATTAATGAACATAGTCAAGTAAAATACGTGGTTTGGAAGCATTCTCCTAGCTGCACTGTAGAAATGGGTTGGCAAGATACAGGGCAATAGGAGATTGCTGCAATAACCCAGATGAAACAGGATGTCTGGAAGGTAGTAGATAAGTAAGAAATGAAATTAACAAGATTTAGTGATTAACTAGATGTTGAAAGAAAGGAAGAGGGGAACGTAAACCTTTACTTCTAAGTGTCTGATCTAGGCAGGTGAGTGGATATTATACACTGTGCCAAGAACACAAGAAGAAGCACAGCTGGAGAAGAGAATGGTTTAGCTCAAGAGACAGTATGATATATAAGTGTGAAGCTCAGAGAAGGGAAATAGTGTCTAGTTAAAATTTCAGTCTGTAAATTACATGCTACATGTTATTTTTTCATCAGAGTAAAGCTGACTCAATTAAGATAAAGAAAATGCCTGATTATATCTACTTCACTCTCAAAATAAATCTTCAGTGCCTCCCCTCTCTTATAATTGGGGCCTGGTTTTGCAGCTTCCACTCTTGTCACCCTTGATTCATACAGATCACTAGGTGCAAGTGATAATAATTCAACAGCTTGCCTTACTATTTCTGCTCCTTTTCAACTAAACAGATTCGAAAGCTTGAAATAGACAATTTTTATTTCAAAGCCGAATCAGATACAACCCCAAAGCTACATGTACTTCTTATAAATTTAAAGTAAGGTAAAAACTTTAAAAGCTTACAATAAAAGTGTAACGACTATAATAGTTTGACAAGGATATGCATGATAAAGATGCATCTGAGCCCTGTCTAGCATTTACATGAGCAGGTCACAAGAATGTTCTCTAAGTACACTTGTTTGTTCAATTTAAACCAGTAGATGTGCACAGTCTTCTATTCCTACAGAGATCTGCATGCACAGCCATAAATTTCATAATCAATGATACATTAGAATTCATATATATCCTCAGAAATGGCAGGATAGGCATTCTTTTAAGGTTTATACAAATATGAGTTAATCTGGCAGTATGGTCTCCACCATGCAAAAATTTGGTAGGGAACTCACTCAAATGTAACTTTTAAACACAAATTTTGTTTCTGATTACTTGGTATCAACTGCTATGGGAAGAAGTCTGTAATATCTAAATTGAGAAACCATGGGGCTTTTGTTTCAATAATTTTAATAGTTTGAAAAAGCTGAAAGGCTTCTGAATGCCTTTGGACATCTTTTCAGATTCCTTATATATTACTTATATATATATATATATATGTTCCTTACATATTACAATACTCCTTTATATATTACTTTTGCTTTCTTTATTCATTTGATCAACTTGATCTCTAAAATCAGTTGAGTTTGGAACCCAAACTCAAAGTAGTAAATAGTCAAAATAGTAAAGGAAAATCGAGATATCCTAAAGACAAATTCAGAAGCTTAGAATTCTAGGGTGTTCCACTAAAAATTTATTTTATAGGAAAGTATAAATTCCTGGAACTTGTTTGAAGAGGGAAATTAATTAGGAGTTAGCAGAAAGAAAACATGTCATTTTTCTAAGCATTTGATGCAATTTCCCCTAAAGTAAGAACTTTAAACAGTGGCCTCCTTATATAGATCCAGGAAGGGCAGAGATTTTGTAGTAACAGAGCTATGCTGAAATCTCTTGAGTTTCCTTAATGAAGCCTAGAAAAAGCAAACTCTTCTTTTTCTGAAAGCAATGGGCATTCTAAATAGTCTTTGGTAAAAGTCAAGAATATAAATATCAAGATGATGATAAATAAGAATTGTCTAAAAATTAAATCATGAAATTCTACAGTCCTCCTTTAAAACTGAGGCAAAACAACGATTGCCTGCCTGCATTTGTGTATCTTTCTGAGAAGATTTTAAGCTGCGCTTAACTAAGATGCAAAGAGAAAGTAGATTTTTACAAATTTAAAGAGATCAAAGCAAGTTCTGGATTAAATTTGCATCACTGTAAATATCTTTAATATACGATTGAATTTTTCAATTGATATAAAGTAAAATTAGAAACATGTCACCTAAATTTTTACTTGGTTATTTTATTTAAAAGCACTGAGTTACTTCAGGTTCTATGAAAGAGGAAAACAAAGCTTCTATCAGTGAATTACAAAGCCAGGAAAGGAAAATTTAATACTGCTTTTCTATAAAGTCAGTATCATCCTCTTTGAGTTACTTACAAGCGTGTGTCATCTAGTTGTGAATGTGCTAAAATCATCTCAATATTTGGGTTGCAACCTCAAAGCAGCATGGTCCAATAGGAAGCCTTGAACCATACACACTTGCATTCAAATCTCAGATCTACCACTTAACTAGCAATGACACTTTGAGGAAACACTGACCCCAATTTAAATTCCTGATCTGATAGAGACTACAGAGTATGGTCCTTACAAAAGATGGTTATTAAAATAATAAAGCTTAAATATTTCTATATTCTACCCAAGACTTTCACTTATTTCCCATAGAGGACCTATAACAAAAGATTTTAATGAAAGATTTGGTTTTGAGTCTTGATTCTATTATGTACTTAAGCTGTATAACCTCTCTAAGCCTCAGTTTCCTCATCTATAGAGAGAGAAGAATAGTATCTCCTCATGAGGTCTGTAAAATAGTATACTGTTTTAAGTCCCTTGTTTCTTTTACTAGATCTTTTTGAGATTTTTGTAGTGGTTGCCTGAGGATTACAGTTAACACCTTAATTTAAGCAAACTGGTTTGGATTAATGCAAACTTAATTTCAATAGAATACAACAACTATGTCCCTTTATAGCTCTACTCTCCCTCTTCTGTGCTATTATTATCATAGAGATATATCTTCATACAGTGTAAGCCCATCAAAACTTTATGATTGCCTTAGGCACTGTATTTTAAATCAGGCTTAAATTATCTACTCCTTTTGCAGACTGGATCATCTCAATTGTCTGATCTTTAAGTTCAAGGATTTTTTCTTTTGCTGGTTCAGCTTTACTGCCAAATCCTTCTGTGTATTTTTAGTTTTAGATACTGCACTTTTCAACTTCAGAATTTCTACTTGGTTTCCTTTTATAATTTCTGTCTCTTTGTTGATATTCTCTCTTTGGTAAAACATTGTTCTCATACTTTCATTTCTTTGGACGTGGTTTCATTTAGCTCTTTAATCATATTTATGATCTTTGCTCATAAACAGGTGATTTAATAGAATCTTTGTCTAGTAAGTTCAATGTATTGGCTTCCGTGAGGTCAGTTTCTATTGACTCCTTTTGTTTCTGTGAATGGGTTATATCGTCTTGTTTCTTTATATGTCTAGTTTTTGGTTAAGAATAGGACATTTAAACATAATGTGGCAATTCTGTCCTGCACTAAGTTGCTTCAGTTGTGTCCGACTCTTTGTGACCCTGTGGGCTGTAGTCTGCCAGGCTCCTCTGTCCATGGGCTTCTCCAGGAAAAGATACTTGAGTGGGTTCCCATGCTCTTCTCCAGGGGGTCTTCCTGATCCAGGGATTGAACCTGTGTCTCTTATGTCTCCTGCAGTGGCAGGCAAATTCTTTACCACTAGTGCCATCTGGGAAGCCGAGAAATCAGACTCCCCTCTCCCTAGGATTTGTTGTTGCTGCTGCTATTTGTTTATTTAGAGATCATGTTTTATCTCTGTCCTCCGGGGAATCTCATAACTTTGTAAGGAACTTCATGCACTCCACCAATACTTGATTTAAAAGCTTTAGTGTATATCATTTCGACTGTCTTTTAAATATCCATGAATTTTAGTCCCTCAGACATTCATTATTTTCCATCTCACCCTTCTGCTAAGCGATCTTCATTTTTAATAAACACAGCAGAATTAGCAATCAAGTAAAATTATGTGACAAAGGTGAGTAAATTAAAGCAGCATACTTCAAGGGACTCACACCAAGACTATACTGGTGTAGTACAAGTGTAT
The DNA here is from genome assembly GCA_006410615.1 of Neotragus moschatus. NCBI lineage: Eukaryota > Metazoa > Chordata > Mammalia > Artiodactyla > Bovidae > Neotragus > Neotragus moschatus. The sequence continues at coordinate 1,528,274 of SJYA01002148.1, read as the reverse complement.
ACTGAGTATACACTTTAGGAAATCTCTTTTGCCCCATCCCAGTCTCAAATCTATTTTGTCACTCACATATATACTTGGAGGCAAAAATAATTAGAGTGGCTTTCCTTATAATGAAAGCTGGGGATAAAAATCACATAATTTTTGCTGTCCACAAATTATTTGTGAGAATTTACATTTTTTGCTTTCATTTTAATAAATCATTTTAAAGGATATAATTTAACCCAGGATTATACAGATGATCATCTTTTATTGGAGTACTGCCATGTAATTTCTGTGCCAATGGTTTTGTTTACAAACAGTGGGCCTAGCAGTTTTACTCCAGTGGTCCTAGGTTAATGAGAATAGATTCTGAACTTAAAATGATGGTTAAATTGAAAATGTAAATGACATAGTTGAAACACAGTAAAGATAAAATGACATCAGTGGATGCTATACTAACAAAGCAAAAAGGGTGGTGAAAGAAAAGAGTCATTATAGGCATAAGGTAGTACAGGCACTGAGAACTCAACCCTGAAGAGAATATCATAATTTACATTTCAAGGAGCAATTTAGGGTCAAAGGATCATTATTAGCTATTATATTTAATTAATTTTGTCAATTTGAATTTCACTGATTTTATAGATTTGCTTGTGATTAAATAACTGTTTTGGTTTTATACTTGTATAAAAGCCAAAAGCATACATTTTTAACCTAGGCTTTTTTATACATATTTATATAACAATGTAATCAAAATAATCTAAGAGCCTGCCTACAGGAATTTTTGCCCATGGAAAACAGGGTCCTAAATTATTCGAAGGTAAAAAGTTTCATCATTCTTTCAGTTTTTACTCCACCACAGGGCATGCCTCCTGCTTAAACAGCAGACTTCTGTTTACCAACTGTACCACTCCCATAGTAAAATGGGGCTCTTCCTTGGCTGTGGTCCTGATGACACACAGGAGGCGATGATATGAGCATAGTTTCATAGCTGGAAGCAAGAAGATGTGAATGGAAAAAAGACTGAAGGAGGATACAGAAAGGAGAAAGTCTATTAACATGACTGAAACTCAGATCTTTAGGTATGTAAACCAGAAAACCATACATGCCAGTAAATAGGACTGTTGCAAATAGAAGAATTTTTGGCATTCCAATTTAGAATGGAATCTAGAATTTTCCCACATTCATCTTTTGATTATGTTATTTAAATATCATCTTTTGAGTGTACTTTTGAGACTGAAGTATTGAAACGCCAGAAAGTATTTAGCATGAAGAATATAAAGCCTTAGTTTTAATTCAGGAAGCATTATTCCAGATGTAGGCAATCTGAAAGTTTCTCACACTGAAATTTCAGGGAAGAGTTAATACACATTTCTTGGATATACAGAACCATTAATGGAAAGGAAATAGATTAGTGCTCTTCTGAACTCAACAAGTGGTTGTACTGAATGGGGTCTGATCTTTTATAGCTCAAAGATAGCCTCTGACAGGAACAATCTTAGATATATGGTACATTAACATATGACAGCTACATTTCTTTGCACCTGAATTTTCTATGTAATTTGTACTATGATACAAGGACTTAATTCTATAGCAAAGGGGAATGCTGCTCAATATTATATTAATAATCTAAATGGGGAAAGAGTTTTTAAGAGAACAGATTTATGAATATGTATATGTATAACTGAATCACTTTGCTGTACACCTGCAACTAACACAATATGGTTAATCAACTATACTCCAATCAAAAAAAAGTTTAAAAATAATTATTCAACAGTTCAGTTCAAAAAAGTATTTCTTGAGGTCCTACGCTGTGCCAAGAATGATGCTAAGGGTTGAGTCTGTGTTTGTATGTGTGTATTTGGGTACATAACCATGAAGGATTCAGCCAAGTATTAGAGACAAGCATGTAATAGTATGATTTAATTATACAGGGTTCTAGTAGAGAGGCACTGGAACAAATGTGGAGGTTTAAGGAAGATTTTCTGGAGGAAATGATGCCTGAGCATATGTGAAAACCTTAAGCATTACATTGGTCACATTTTACATTTTAAAAAGCGGCTCAATTCTTAGCAACTGAAATCAGTATTTATCAATGTTTACCTCAGACTAACATCATTTTGATTATTTTTGTTTTCCTAATAAATCAATTCAGCAGGTTTTAAAATGGTTTTTAAGTTGTACTCTAAAGCTGATTTAAGATTACAAATGTTTTCTAAAAAATACAGTAAGGATGAGAACCATAGACATTTTGGTCTTCACATTTAATAAAAGCAGGCTCTGAGCTAAACATGTAAAGCAAAATGTTCTCATATTTTAATAGAGTAGTCAAGTATACGGGGGGAGGGGTGCGGTGGGGAGCACATCGTTACTCAGTGTATCAAAGCTTTCAAGTATAGAGTCCATGGAAAATAATCTGGCTTTTCTTATTAGAAACATTCACATGTCCATACTGAAGTCAGTTCCAGCAACAAGCTCTGCTGTGCTCAGCAGTAATCGAACACAGAAAAACCATTAGCTCAGGACATTCAAAAAGGAAGGAAGGAAGGTCAAGAAAGACAGGATCCATTTTTCAGCAAGAACAACAATGATTCCGCTTCTAAAAGTTACAACTAAGCATTTTTGTACCCACTAAGTAAGACTGCAGGTGTAACAGACTGTGCCTTAAACATCTCTTTAAGTAATGGATTTAAAAGTATCAGACAAAAATTAAGTTTCTATTTTTTTATTCCAAAGTTCCATGCATGGTACCTATAACAGATTTCTTTAAAGGGATATAGAAGTTTATTCTGATTTTAAATGCTGCCTGTTTGGTAAAAACATTCCAGTTTTTCTCATTAGATTCTGATCTCTTAAGAGAAAACTATCTGTTTTACAGGAAATCTATGAAGATGGTGAGTGAATCTTCCTGTAATCAAGAAGTAAAGTTCAGGGAGCTTCTTCAGCAACATCTGACTGCTTTTCCAGTCTCCTCTGGCAAGAGCCATTAGAGTTTTATGCAACACTGCTAATAGCCTCTGTGTAGGAGGTGCAATCAAAGCCAAACTAAAAAGGCATTTATGATTATTCTTAGCTCTAATTTCATAGGAGCAGGACAAATAAATTTTAGCCCTAAGTGGGAATCAGCATCCTTAGCCTTTTAAACTCATAACTACCAATAGCCTGAAGACTGAAAGTGTTACAACATTTAAATAGAATGAGACTGTGTGTATGTGTGTTTATTCTAGGCTTATCACAAAAGCACCACACTTTTAATACCTAAAGGCCTTTTAAAAAGCAAGTTAGTATTTTACTTGATATGAATGAATTTGATCAGACACATGCAAGTCTACAAAATGCAGTTTCCAAATATTAGTTTAATATCGAAGAAAATAATGTTATGTAAAGAGGTTAGTATCAATATAATGTGTGGAAAATAGTAAGTAGTCAATGAATAAGACTATTTTGATATTTTTATTCTCCTTTAAGAGGCCAGAGGCCATCTGAATCTTGTTAAATGCCATATCTTTAACAAAAGGCACACAGAAGGCACTGAATAAATATCTGTTAAATTATCAATGAATGAATGCCCTGCAATGAAAATGTGAGCTAACCGTACTATATCTTCCATATCTAAAGTAGTATGTAAGAGAATATAAGTACTTAATAAAAATATGTTGGATGTCAGTTTGTTTGGTATAAAATATCAACTCCAACTCTGTTATTGTATCATCACTATCTTTAGCATTAACTATCTTATCCGTTTAATGATTCATTCTTTTCTTCAACTTTTAACTGTTCTCAAGAGTTGTTTACATTGCACAAAATAAAAACGTGCAATTTATCAGTAGCAAAAAATTAAAATAATATTAAATTAAGAGTATTACATTCATCCAAACTGTTGCTCTTATATGTATATTTATTTAATTTCAAAACAAAGCTTTGATAACATCAGGAATAGATACTTTTGCACACTGTTTTTCAGGGTATAAATTGATATAATCTTTGTGGAAGGTAAAGAGTCTATATGGAAAATACTAACAAATCTTTGTTTTTGACCAGGGAACACATTTCTTAAAGGCTGTCTTAAGGAAGTTATCAAAGAAGTATACAAAAATTAGTATTAAAAAATCATCACTACAGATTTATATAAATGGACAAAAAGGGACATGAAAATCTATGGCATGTTAATATAATAAAATACTATGCAGTCATTAAAATCACATTTTCAAGTAATATTTAAAGGCAAGAATATTTCAAAATGCATTTTATATGAAAAAAGTACTTGTGAAAACAAAATGATACCAATTCTGAGGCATGTATATACAATATATGCATAGAAAAAATTAGAAGGTATCAGGATAATGCTCCCCTCAAAGAACGAGTCAGGAAGTTCTCCCTCTGTTTTTTTGGAAGAATTTGTTAATTCTTCAAATATGTAGGAGAATTCACCTATGAAGCCATCTGGTACTACATTTTTCTATAGTGGATTTTTTTTTTTACTATGATTCAATCACTTTACTTATTATAAAATCATTTACATTTTTCTATTTCTTCAGTTAGTTTTGAGTTTGTGTTTTTAGGAATTTGTCCATTTTGTCTAGGTTATTTATTGGTATCTGTTTATAGTATTCTCTTATAATCCTGATTTCTGTAATATTGGTAGTAGTATCACACTTTCATTTCTGATTTTAGTAATTTAAATCTTCTTTTTGGGAGGGGAGGTGGGACGAGGGGAAGTATCCGTGTAGTGGATTGAATGGTGGCGCATAAAAGATATATCCATGTCTTGTGACTTCCCTGGAGCTTCAGTGAGTAGGAATCTGTCTTTTCACTGTCAAGGGTGGTGGTTCAATCCCTGGTTGGGCAACTAAAATCCTGTAAGCCCTGTGCAGTTAAGAAAAAAAAAAGATATATCCATGTCTTAACTCCTCAAACCTATGAAACTGATCTTATTTGGAAAAAGGGGCTTTACATGTGTAACTAAGACTCTCATTCGTTCTTTTATAAGAGACAGTAGAAAAAGAGACATGGGAAAAAGTGAGATGAAAACAGAAGCAGAGTGATCCCAGTCTACATGCCAAGGGACTGCTAGGGATTACCAGCAACCACAAGAAACTTGAGGAGTATGGAATGGATTCTCTTCCCTCAGAACCTCCACAAAGAACCAATCCTGTTGACAGCCTGATTTTACACTTCTGGCTTCCAGAGTTGTGAGAGAAATAAATTTTTGTTGTTCTAAGATATCATATTTGTGATAATTTGTTATGGCAGCTGTAGGAGAGAAATATAGTCAGTCTATCTAAAGTCTGTCCATTTTGTTGACCTTTTCAGAGAACCAACTTCTGGTTTTGCTAATTCTATTGTTTTTCTATTTCTTACCTCATTTATCTCTGCTCTAATGTTTATTTCCTTCCTTCTTGCTTTGGTTTAGTTTCCTCTCATTTTTCTAGTTCCTAAGATGGAAAGTTAGGTTAGTGATTTGAGATCTTTCTTCTTTATTAATGTATGTGTTTACACCTATTATGCTTCCCTGATAGCTCAGTTGGTAAAGAATCCGCCTACAATGCAGGAGACCCTGGTTTGATTCCTGGGTTGGGAAGATCCCCTGGAAAAGGGATAGGCTTCCCACTCCAGTATTTTTGGGCTTCTCTTGTGGCTCAGCTGGTAAAGTATCCATCTGCAATGTGGGAGACTTGGGTTCGAACCCTGGGTTGGGAAGAACCCCTGGAGAAAGGAAAGGCTACCCACTCCAGTATTCTGGCCTCAAGAATTCCATGGACTGTACAGTCCATGGGCCTGCAAAGAGCTGGACATGACTGAGCGGCTTTACTTAAACCTATTACTGGCCCTGGAAATCAACCAAAAGCAAACAATATATTGAAATACTGCTGACCTCTGGGTATGAATAGTGGCAATGTGAGGCATTTTTGACTAAGGTTGATCCCATCTCCATTCAGTTAGGTAATAGTTCTATTAGGATAATGATGGCAATGAAAACCAGCAGGTTCACTGCCAGAGAGACTAACTTGATTTGGAGCAAAGGGTTAAAAAACTCATGTCCAGAGGGTTTTTTTTTTAAGACAGGCAAGAAGTGGATTTATTCAGAGAGCAACACACTCCACAAAGTATGGGCCATTACAGAGGGTGAGTATCCTGTCTAGAGATATTTAACAAAAGTAGTGATCTTGGTAGGAAGTGCATAAGGAAAACCAGTAGCTCTGCTAGTCTGAGACTGTGGTCCTAGTTGGGGTGATCATCTGAGCAGCAGATCAGCCAGAAATTTAACACAAAGATCCTGGAAATGAAACAGCAGGAACTTTCCATGTATTCACTAACTGATAGTAAAGCATGAAGTAGATGCCAACCCATGACCCCCACCTCCCACCATAAAGCAACTGAAGATTCATTCTCTATTGACCAACACTCCAAGACAAGAATAACAGGACAATTAAGCAAGGAGGCTGGGCCCTGCCCAGACCACGTATCTCTTTTTCCTGAAGTCCCAAAACCTCCCTGACCACATATGCACGGAAAAGCTACTTGCAGGAAAAAGAGGGGAGCAATGTCAAGGGATGAGCTACCCATGTGCCTCTTCGGGAGGATCCATCTTGGCTAAGAAATGTGTGCACCACATGGAAGGATCCTAAGAATATCATATATGGACTGTGAATAAGGCAAATCAAAATGACCACCCAAAGGAAAACCAGAAGAAATGCCCATATAAATGATTTAAACTGCCAAGAGGGCATGACTCAGACTCTTCCTCTGAGTTTGCCTGTGTGCCTATCCACATATACCGTACTTTCTTCCTCTTAATAAATACTTTACTTGCTTCACTACTTTCTGTCTTTCTGGAAATTCTTTTCTGCAAAGCCGCAGGACCAGGGCCCTTGTCACTGATCACTGGTCTAGTGGCTAGATCTGGTGCTTTTACTGCCGCAACATGGTCTCAGTCTCTGACTGGGAATCCAAGCCCTGCTCCAAGCCTTTGCAGGCTGAGGCCACCCAAGATTAATAGCAAGGCTATCTGTACATCCAGATGAGATCTTAGAAGCCACAGGAGGAAAAAAAAGCAAGGTAAGGAGGCCTAGACTTTTAGTACACTCCCCAGCAAAAAACACATCCACCCAAAGGGTAAAAGCCTTACTGGTTTGAGGTATTTGGGTACAATTTCTGACCAATTACAGACTGACTACCAAACTATGCAGACTCAGGGATGAATCACCAAGATCCAGGCTTAAAAATAAGAATAAAAAGAAATTGAGCAAAGAGACCAGTAGCAGCATGCAGCAGAATAGACAGATTCTGCAGAATTAGTCTGGGCAAGCAATGACCCAACCAACTACCCAACTCAACAAAAATAACCCTTAGGGGGTAGGATGGGGTAAAGAACCCAGATCTTTCAGAACTGTAATTTCAGAAGTCCAATTTTCAACAAAAAATTATGACATGCAAAGAAACGTTAAAATGTCTCTCATACTCAGAGGAAAAAAAAAAAAAAAGAGGCAATAAATATTGCCTGAGTAGGCCAATATATTTGATTTAGTAGAAGCATACCTTAAGGCAAGTTTTATAAAATGTTCAAAGGTAAGACTTCCCTGGTGGCCCACTGGTTAACACTCTATGTTCCCAATGCAGGCAGCCTGGGTTCGATCCTTGGCCAGGGAACTAGACCCTACATACTGCAAGTAAGATCCAGTGCAGCCAAATAAGTTAATAATTAGAAAAAAAAAGTTCAAAGAATTAAAAGGAAAATATAATAATCACTTAATTAATAAGGAATCTCCATACCTGGATATTCATGCATTGAGAAATAAAAACAATAGATGACACAAAGACTTGCACGAGTGAACTGCTGGTACATGGTACAAAGCTGAGGAACACTCAAAAAATACCACGCTAAGTAAAAGAAGCCAAACACAAAAAGCCACCAATTGCATGATTTCATTTACATAAAATCTACAGAAAAAGCAACCCACAGACACATAAAACAGACTGGTGGTTGTCTGGAGCTGACAGTGGGAGCTGGCATTAGCTGCAAATAGGTATAAAGGAACTTTCAGGGGTGACAAGTTTTCTAAAATGAAATTATAAATTTTATAAATTTTCTTGACTGAATTATATATTTATCATTGGTGAATTTTATGATATGAAAATTATCTTAATAAAGCTGTCTTAAAAAACTGTCAATATATTAATAAAGTCACATTCATATGTATTATCAAAAAATATGTAAGGAATATAAGGAAAATATATCCAAAAAAGCAACAGACACTATATAATAGAAAAAAAAGATGTCCCACATCAGCAGGAAGAAAATTATAAACATTAACTGAATGATGTAAGAAATCCTAAAAATATAGGCATCTACCACTTTCTGAAAGCTTGCTTGATGCTATTTCACTTTTATGGAAGGCTTACATTAGTATATATTTTGCTAACTGAAAGAAATCTAAAGAGGATTTTCACTTTAAAAAAAGAGAGAGAAAGCAAAAACAGCATTCACCATTTGTTTTGGAGTAAGCTGTTATACAGGCAGTGCGCATCCCAAGCTGCGAGACTGGCACTGCCAAGTCCTTCCCCAGAAACTACACTCAGCCTCTCAGCACCAAGCCACTGGAGCTTTGAACTGTGTCTGTTAGCAGCTGTGTTTTATTTACTCTGTGCATTTGTTAGCAAGATGTGTCCTAAGGTAATTGCTCCTTTGTTTTATGCCACTTTGGCTTATAAAAGGTTTCACAGAAACACTCTACTTTCAGTTGACAGGGGAAACCTGTACTGAGATGAGAAGACTCAAAGTTAAAATACATCATCCAAGTAATCTATAAATTAAATGTAATACCAATTAAACTACACATAGGACAATAAGCTGATTCTAAAGCTAACAGAGAAGGACCATGACAGATCAATATAATTTTGAAGAAGAGACAGTGTGATATTGAACAGGAACAGACAAAAAGACAACAACAAAACAATCCCAAAGCCAAGAAATAAATGTGCATGTATAAGGGAACTGATTCATAAAAGGTCAGTCCAAATCAGATTGTCCAACTGATTTATAATAGAGATGGGTCCAAATTTGACTGTTCAACAAATGGTATTAGGACAAGTGGTTATCTAGAAAGAGGAAATATAGAATTCCTATCTTAATCATACATACAGGTAAATTACAAAAGGATTAAAGGCTAACTACAAAAAAATTTAGAACATCTAGCAGAAAACATAGATTAATATGCATATGATTTCTAGGCAGAAGCATAAAAAATACAATAATGGGAAAGAATGTTAATTTATGATTACATAAAAATTCAAATCTTCTGTTCATACATATAAATTTAAAAGCATTATGCTTTGTTACTTTTGTTGGTGGGGGTAGGGGGGTGGCCTGTGCCGTACAGCATGGAAGATCTTAAGTTCTCCAACCAGGAATGGAACCCACTAAGATCCTCGCAGTGGCAGCATCACTGAACCATGAGGCAATTTCCTGGACTTTGTTATCTTTAATATATAACAAACAATTAGTATCCATAACATAAAAAGAATTCCTAAAAATCAATAAGAAAAATTTAACAGGACATCCCTCATGGTCCAGTGGTTAAGAATCTGCCTGCCAATCCAGGAGACATGGGTTTGATTCCTCATCTGGGAAGATTCCACATGCTGTGGAGCAACTAAGCCCATGTGCCACAATTACTGAAGCTGGCACACCCTAGAGCCAGTGCTCCACAACAGAAGCCACTGCAATGAGAAACTTGCATACTGCAACTAGAGAGCAGCTCCTGCTCACTCCAACTAGAGAAATCCCCATGTGCAGCAATGAAGACTCAGCATAGCCAAAAATAAATAAAACAAATTTTTAAAAACATTAAAAAAAAAAGAAAAATGACGAAGGATATGAGTCAGCAATTCATAGCAGAAAAAATAGGAATGATGAACAACGCTCAACTTCACTAGTGATAAGGGAAATGAAAATAGAAAATACCATTTAAAACCCAACAACTGGTAAAAATTTAAATATCTGCAATACTATGCCTTGAGGAGTATGTGGGAAAATGGGTATGCCTATTCAGTACTGGAGACTATGCAGTGGCACAGTTCTTTGAGTAGTACTAGACTAGATACTACTGTACCATTGCATACTGTCTCCAGTACTGTATAGGTGTACCCATTTTTCCACATCCTCCTCAGTGGCACAGTTCTTTGGGTAGTACTAGACTATGTATGTACTCTGTGGTTCAGTAATTGCAGATGCAGATGTATGTGGATATGAAAACATGTACAAGAATATTCACAGGAGCATCATTTTAACAGTAAACTATTAGAAATCACTCAAATAGTTTCAATAGCATATGTAAATCAAATGCAGTTTATAAAAAGGCATTTAATACAGATGCTAAAATGAATTAGTTATACATATTTAGATAAATTTCAAAACCATAATGTGTTAATTAAAAATATTAAGTTGCAGAATAAGCACAATGCCACTGTATACAGTTTCTTTAAAGGCATACAGCAATATTTTAAATTGCTTATTAATATATGCTTTGTGAATTTGTAAAAAGTATTGAAAACATGGTTAGAATAAAAGATGGTAACCTCAGAATAGTGGCTGTTCCTAGGGTAGAAACAAGGGAACAAGGAAAGAAGAAATGGAAGAGATGAGACACAAAGGGATTTAAAATATATCTGTATCTGATTTCCTTAAAAAAATTTTATCTAAATCTAATTTGCTAACTTTAGTAATGGATACATGAACACTTACAGTATTATTTTTTGTATTTTTCTATATGTTTGAAATATTTTATAATTTCTTAATGTTGAAATAGGAAATTTGTTTACTACTGAACAAAAGTCCAAGATGCCTGACAGAAAGGTTTGAGAGAGAAAGTTATTAGTGAGAGATTGTATCAGGACAAAGTCAGCACAGAATGGCATGGTATATACTGGTATGGTAAAGCACAGATGTTCAGGAAGACTCAAGTCTTGGTTGGGACTTAAAATTCTGTAGAAAACAAATCTACAGTTAATTTAGGGGTTTTGAAAGAAATTTCTTCTGCTTCTTTACTTTCTCTAATTTCAGTACTCATTAAGGTTTCTACCTTTGATTACAGAAGGGCAGGAGAGGTAAAATTCACACACTTTTGTTAGTTATTAACAGCTGCAATTAAAGGGGAGAAAACGGAAGAGAATTATTGATGAAGTTTATAGACGAACAACAGAAATACATTAATCACCTTTCACTTACACTGCTAATTGATTTTGATTTATAATTTGGGCAGCTATCTTCTGGTCAGCTGTACCCCCATGACTTAACATATACACTAATAACACTCTCACTTTATTGTGTACTTCATTGTGTATGTGAATGGAAAATAGGTAAACTGCTATGGACTAGTATTTCACTTATTGCTTAGTATTATATAGGTTAAAACTATAAATTATATTAAAGTATATAATATAAAAACAATATACATAATAAAATAAAAAACATACATAATATATACAGTTAAATTCAAATCAAATGGGCAGAATGGCAACCCACTCCAGTGTTCTGCCTGGAGAATACCAGGGACGGGGGAGCCTGGTGGGCTGCCGTCTATGAGGTGGCACAGAGTCGGACACGATTGAGGCGACTCAGCAGCAGCTGCAGCAGCAGCAGCAGCAACCATATTGCCGTCTAAAATATGCTTCTAAGGGAAACATTATAGACTAGTCACTCCTGTGTGGTAGAGTAGCATTTAAGCACATATGTCAGTCTGTTCAAGAGACAGCATCAGAAACTAACATGGAACTTGAAAACTGTACACTATATACAAAGAGCAGCTAGAACAGAAGGAACAGAATTTTCTGGGGTTGGAGAAATATGTGGGAAATCATTTTGTACAAAAATCATATATAATCTCACTATCTAGAAATAATCACTTCTAAATATTTTGATGACTATTCTATCTGGACATGTATTTATACAATAGACTTTAAAAATTAATTCAAAGCTATATCTTATATATTATTTATGATCCATTTAAAGTTAGTATAGTATTATTTTCCATGTCATTAAATAATCTTCTACAACATAAGTTAAAGAAGAATTATAACATACAACATATAGATACATCTTAATCATTGCTTATATTTTGTATTACATATTTATATTGTACAAATTAATGTTATATATAACATTCTATTTGTTATTAAATAATTATATTTTAAAGTATATTACTTCAAATTATTAAATACTTTATTTTTAAACATTTTAGTTCCTTTTAATTTTTCATCTCACTGTAATCTCATGCATGTCTATTTAGTTTCTCGTCCATTTTTTACCTGAGATTTTTAGGGGCTTGGTTTTTGATTTTTGCTATTGAACTGCATGATTTCTTTATATATTGTAGATGTGAACCCCTTATCTATGATTTGCAAATATTTTCTCCCATTCCATAAGTTGCCTTCTCATTTTGTGGATAATTTCTTTAGCTGTTCAGAAGCTTTTGTTTGATGCAGTCCTACTTATTTAAATGTCTTTGCTTCCGTTGCTTGTGCTTTTGGTGTCATATCTAAAAATATCTGCCAAGACCAATGTGAAACAGCTTTTTCCCTATGTTTTCTTCTAGGAGTTTTATGATATCAGGTCTTATGCTTAAGTCTTTAATCCATTTTGAGTTAATTTTTGTATATGGTATAAAGTAGGGGGTCCAAATTCTTCTATATACAGTTAAATCCAGTTTCCCCAAAACCATTTACTGAAGTGGCTATCCTTTTCCCCTTGAATATTTTTGGCTCCTTTGTCAAATATTAGTTAAACTTATACATGCAAGTATTATCTCCTTTTTTAAAAACTTGGTTTGAAACTTTTAATTTCTTTTAGGATGTTTTAAATTTTTCTTACTGATTTATAAGAACCTTTAACTCCTACATTGTCATCTACCTTGCCAGATATTTAGAAACAGCACAGATATTAGTTGTGGTAGAAACTATCTATTGTCCACCAAAATCTGTTCTCCCTTTTTTCCTGGGCACGTAGTGGGATTATACTTCCTGGCTTTCCCTGCTGTTAGGTGTGGGCCTTGGGAGCCAACACAAATGTGAACAGGAGTAATATATGCCACTTTCAGCACTACATCTTAAGATCTAGTATGTCTTTGCTCTCCAGAGAAAAGTTCTCTTTCCAGTACCCAACGGTAGAAAGGTTCTCTTTTCTATCCTTAGCTAGAAGGCAAATAAGTCAAGATCCACATTTGGCCAAACAGATGATTTGAGAAAGTGGTAGAGTCATCTTGCTACCTGGGTACTTGAATAATTTCCTGAGGCAGAACCTGTCTCCCGTGAACTATGGGATGAGAAATAATTAACATCTATCTTGTCTGAGCCATTACATTTTGAGTCTCTCTGTTTCTGTAGGTTAGCCTGTATCCTAATTAATACAGAACTAGTATCTTGTAGTGGAATGTTCTTATAACAATAACAACAACCACCAAAAAGCTAGTATAGGTGACATCTGCTAAGCAGCGGAGTAGAGAAAACAGATGCTGCAGATTGGAAAGCTGGAATAATGTTATACTATGGCAAAACATCAGATGATACTGCTGCCTCTATAACATGGCCAGCAGACCAGAGTTGTAGATTGTTTATCGTTGTGCATTACAGATCTCCTCCTCACATTGCTGCTGCTAAGTCGCTTCAGTCGTGTCTGACTCTGTGCGACCCCACAGACGGCAGCCCACCAGGCTCCCTGGTCCCTGGGATCCTCCAGGCAAGAACATTGGGGTGGGTTGCCATTTCCTTCTCCAATGCATGAAAGTGAAAAGTGAAAGTGAAGTCGCTCAGCTATGTCTGACTCTTAGCGACCCCATGGACTGCAGGCCACCAGGCTCCTCCGTCCATGGGATTTTCCAGGCAAGAGTACTAAGATCAGCTAAATTTTCACCTATGTTTTCCTCTGTTATGTTTATCTTTAACAAATCTAAAATCTGGTATGTATAGGGATCAAAATTTTCCTTTTTCTAGACAGCCTCACCATCATTACCTTTATAATCAACTTTCCCACTCATCTGAAATCTACCTTTTCAAAGTTTGTTTATAAGTTCTTAATATCTAACTGAGATCAATCATGCTTGCTGAGGAAATGAGGCTAGAGTTGAGTGAAGCAGATAAAGGTGCTATTCATAATGCTGAGAGAATATTCTAACTGACAAGAATACTATAAAAAATACATTCTTTCATTTAAAAGATAACTTTCTGAATCTACATGCTGTTAGCACTCTCAATAGGCACATTTTAGGGCATTTTATTTTTGGTAAGAACCAAAAAAAATCCCTGCATCATTATGTTACGCCTGCACATGTTTTACCAAAGGAAGATAAAGTTCAGAAAGAAGAGTCTAATGCTTGGAAACTCCCTACATATTTTCATTTATATAGGTTTTGCTTGGTTACTCAGGTGAAGTCACTTTCTCTTCTCTATTTTAATGCAAGAAAGATATATAAGGTCTGTAAGGGAAAACACTAATCTACTATTAGCCTTCAGTATTTTTAGAGCAAAAAACAGTTCCATATACTTGCTTTTCTGTTTACTTGTGTTCACTAAATTTAGCTATCCTGGTAAGAAAATTTGGTTAGATACAAAGGAGTTTATTAATATAGCTAAAATGCTGATGGCATCACCAATTCAATGGACATGAGTCTGAGTAAACTCCGGGAGTTGGTGATGGACAGGGAGGCCTGGAGCGCTGCAGTCTATGGGGTTGCAAAGAATCAGACATGACTGAGCAACTGAACTGAACTCAACTGAAAATGCTGTTATGTTGATTAGTAGAAGATCACAGAAGGTGGAAAGAGAAACTGAACACTCAAAGAACACTTACTACGTGCTAATCACTCACATACGTTTGAAAGTGAAGTCGCTCAGTTGTGTCTGATTCTTTGCAAACCCCACGGACTGTAGCCCCCCAGGTTCTTCCATCCATGGAATTTTTTAGGCAAGAGTGCTGGAGTGGGTTGCCATTTCCTTCTCCAGAGGATCTTCCCGACCCAGGGATCGAACCTTGGTCTCCTGCATTGAAAGCCTACTCTTGGAGGAAGAGTTTCATGATAAAATTATCTTTTTCTTAATGTGAGTCGTTTAACCTCAATGCTGTATAGCAATTATACTTCAATAACAACTCCCCTCAAGTGAAAAAAACAGTTCACCTTCTCAAGAAACTCAGGCTACCCTGAAGCAAAAAGAGCTATTTCTCTACTGGCTCTAAATACTTCAAATTTCAAAATTTTTTTTACTGGAAGTGGAAAGAATAAAATAAATGTGTGAAGTTACTGTATTCCAAAATAAAATAAAATAAATATGGTATTAAATACTAAGCAAAATAAAATATGCCAGAAAAAAGTGAGATGCCTAACAGTCTTGGATCAGAAAGAAAGATCAAACTTCAGGAAGAATATTCTGAGAAATGGTCTTAAGAGGGTTTGCCAAGCATCAGAAACTAAGGCAGAAAAGTAAAATCCAGGTCTTAGAAACTTATAACTGGTGATGCCAATTCCGTTAACAGGTTCTTTGTCAAAATATCCCTAATCTCTAATTCCATTTTCTGATTTACAGTTTGAAAGTTAACTGACACTAAAAGCCAGGTTCCTTGATACTTATTAGCTTATTTGACATTAATTCTCCTCATAAAAAAAGTAAAATATCTATCTAATTTACAGCTATATAAACAGACATCACTAATATGTCACGCAAACCATTTTTACCCCCTAAAATTTATTAAATGTGAATACGCAAAAAGCCATTCAACAAATATTTATCGAGAGTCTACTACTTGTCATACATTATTCTAAGGTGGTAGGGATATTGTGTGGAAAGAAAAACTGGACCAAATCCCTGTTCTTAATTATTAGGACTGGTTATAACAAGTACAATAAAGAAGAACAAAGTAAAGGATTAAACAGTGAAGAAAAGGATGCTATCTTACATTGAGTAATCAAAAAGCCTCACTAGTAAAGTCACATTCAAACCAAGACCTAAAGTGAAGAAACAGTAAGTTATGGATATCTGGGGGATACTTGCTAAGGAAATAGCAAGGGCAAAGCTCCTGAGGTGAGAGAATGATTGTTGATAGTGAGAAGGCCAATATGGTTGAATTACAGTGATGGAAAAGTGGTAGATGACATAGGACTTAAGAGTTTTGACTTTTAAAATGAGTGAGAAGAGAAGCTACCAGAAGGTTTTGAGCCAAGGAATGACTTCTGACTTAGGTTTTTTTATTTTCTGGGGTAGGGCACTGTGAGGCATGCGGGTTCCCCAGCCAGGAATTGAAACTGTGCTGCTGGCACTGGAAGCACAGAGTCTTAACCACTGAACTGCCAGCGAAGTCTTGACTTGGGTTTTAAAAGGATTGCTTTGGCTGTTGCATGAAGAACAGTCACTGAAGGGAGGGGTAGAAGCAGAGAGTCAAATAGATTTGCTAAGGTACATGCAAGAGATAATAACAGTGGGTCAGTTTAGAATAATAATAGCAGTGGGGATGGGGAAAAATGGTCCTATTTATAGGTACAGCTGAAGGCTTCTATTGATGGGACAAATACAGGATTTGGGGAGGGGCAACAAGGGTAACACTGGCCCAAGCAATTGCAAGGACATAGCTGCAATTACTGAGATTAAGAAAATTCAAGAGTGGCAAGTTTGGGACAGGAAAATCAAAGTTTAGCAGGTGACCAGAGTGGTCATGAGATGAGTAATATACAAAGAGACCGAGCTTCAGTAAATATATTGAGGATTACAGGAGCCTAACTTCTGCAAAAGAAAGCATTTGCATACAAATACAGATAAGGGGAAACTGAGATGGAATTCTGAGGTAGTAAGACTGGAACTGGACATCTCAAGGTGGATTTATGTTCATACGCTCATGGGCAGATACAGCAACAGGGATAGCTGTGTATACGTCTATGCATCCTAGCCCTGGTCACTGAAAGGGACCAGAAGCAAGAATTCCCAGAAGCAATGAGCATGCCGATTACCAAGAATTTAGCTTCTAAGTATTATCTTCTACTAGGAAATAGTTTATTCCAGAATCGGGACAAAGATAATAAATGATAAGCCTGGAGTATCTTTCACCAGAAAGGAAACACTAAGAGAATAAAAGGCACATGTGTGAAGGACAGGAACCAATTTGACGAGATTCCTACTGATCAAGTATGGAGCAATTTAAGCATAATAATAAATAAAAAGAGCAACAAACTGCAATCCACTGAATAAAATAGAAACCCATTGACTATGATATGAATACATAGGTAGACAGATAAGAACAGAAACTTCTTCCTTATGGTAGAGTGACAACTAACAAACGTAGAAGAAATGATGAAGATATTTCATCATTTGGCAACCGTCAGAGAAGTGGTTGACTCAGGAAGGTTTCATCAAAGTATGCTAAGACTGTGGGTAGTGGTTTGATGAACAACAGGATGTTGGCACACTTTATCCTCCCAAAATACTTAACACTGTATAGGAAAGAATAGTGACTTTATAGTGCAAAACAACCTAGCAGATAACAAACCAACTGATTAAGATCACCAGCAGCAGGAGAGGTTGACATCACGTGTCTCTTGATATGATGACTAAGAAGAGCACAGCATCATTTCTAAGGTATTTTTCTCAAGAATGTGCGGCCTGACATTGGACGTGTAGCAATGCTGGACAAACCCAGCTTGATGAGGGACAACCTACAGAATCAAAGGCCTAGACTCTTTAAACTGTGAAGATCATGAAATGCAGGAAAAAACTGTGGAACTCTTCCAGAATGAAGAAGACTAAAGAGATATGATAGCTAAATGAAACCAGTACAATGGTACT
This sequence comes from Neotragus moschatus, assembly GCA_006410615.1. Taxonomy (NCBI): domain Eukaryota; kingdom Metazoa; phylum Chordata; class Mammalia; order Artiodactyla; family Bovidae; genus Neotragus; species Neotragus moschatus. The sequence goes on along the minus strand of SJYA01002148.1, from coordinate 1,510,478 downwards.
GGATTGAATTTCACATTAGAAATAAAAAAAAAAAAGATTGTTGGAACACTCGTAAAATTTGTATTCTGTCTATGGACTGGATGGTAGTGCTGTATTAATACTGATTTCCTGATATGGATGGTTTAAGGTTTGGGTAGTTAGGTAGGAGAGTAGCTTTATTTGGGGTAAAAAACATTCTAGAGCATTTAGAAGTGGCAGGGCATTATGTCTGCAATTTGCTCTCAAATGGATTGGAAAAAGAATAATGACAATGGATACACATACAAACACATACATACATATATATTACATGTTAAATGGAGAAGAAGAAAATGAATAAAACAACAATGGAGGAATGCAGGTAAATGGGATTTCTCATTTTTTACTGTTCTCGAAATTTTTCTATAAGGTGGGGATGATACAAACATAAATTATTTGAAATAACAATTAACATAAAAATTAAACTTTTAAAAACTGAGTGATAACTATATGCATGTGTACACGAATGCTAAGTCACTTCAGTAGTGTTCAACTCTTTTCGATCCTATGGACTGCAGCCCACTAGGCTCTTCCTCCATGGGGATACTCCAGGCAAGAATACTGGAGTAGTGGGCTTCCCAGGTGGTGCCAATGGTAAAAGACCCACCTGCCAATGCAAGAGACCAGAGTTCGATCCCTCATCTGGGACGACTGCACAGGTGGTGGAGCAGCTAAGTCCACGTGCTACAATTATTAAGCCTGTGCTCTAGAGTCTGGAAACCGCAATTACTGAGCCCACGTGCCGCAACTACTGAAACTGGTGCATCCTAGAGCCCATGCACCACAACAAGAGAAGCCATTGCAATGAGAACCCTGCACACCATAAGCAGAGAGTAGTCCCCACTCATGGCAATTTGAGAAAAGCCCGCATAGCAATGAAGACTCAGCAAAGCCAAAATAAATAATATTATTTAAAAAGAAAAAGAATATTGGAGTGGGTTGCCAGGCCCTCCTCCAGGTAATCTTCCCAACCCAGGGATTGAATGCATGTCTCTTATGTCTCCCATATTGGCAGGCGGGTTCTTTACCACTAGGGCCACCTGGGAAGTCCAATAACTCTATACATACATATGTATGTGAAAACACACACACATAAACACATTATCATGTTTTTACCACTTAACTACTTTACTCTGCTTTAATCTTTAAGATTTTGACTTTATTTCACCTGCAAACTTAAGCAGTATTTTACAAAGCGAAAATGGCTTGCTTTAAGTCAAATTGGTGGTGAACCTTTTGAACTAAGGAGCAGAATACAAAAACAGAATGAAGTGTTCTAAAACAGTCACTGGATTTCAAGTAAATAAACCCTGTGGGTCAAAATTTACTAACTGGATTTTCTTTATAGAAAAGTATTTTCCCACATTGACCAATCAGTTTCTACCCCAAGTTCACCAATTCTACATTCTCCTTTTATTAAAAACCACATTCAGAGCAAGGTCTCATCTCCCTAATTCTTATCTGTAATCATTTAAAACTTATCAGATTTAGGAAAAAGAATCTACCTTAACCAAATACTCCTAACAAGTAATTTTTTAAAGCTGAAGACAAAACTCCAGAATCTTGTTTTAGAATAGAACTTTCTAGTCTACCAAAATACCTGACCTGTTTCCACCTTTGGAAATAGCACTGGTAGATCAGTTTCTCAACTGCTTTCTTCCCTTGACACACCTAAAGAATATGATACATGTTCACCAGAAATACTTTGGGTGTGCGTATGCCATCCTCTAAATATTAGAATCTGGAGGGTGAGCTGGTGGGGCACTAGTTAAAATGATTTGCAAGCCTGGATGTTTCTAAGTTTCTGTCAGTACTCTTAATCAATTTCAGAAACTTTAATCCTGGTTTAACGGTCATCTTTCTCTTCTACTTCATGTAGTCTACAGTCTTTGTTCAACAGAAAGGCTTGGTCTGTTTTGAGATTAACAATCTGGACTGTCAATTTAAGATCTGCTCCTATAGTTGGTCAAGTGTTGCACTAAACGACAAGTCCCCACACAGGGTGGGCCTGATTTCAATAAATTGCAAAGATAGCCATTTCTCATCTCTGCTCCCAATAGCTTTCTGTATTTTTTGAAAGGAGCAATAAAAGTATTTAATATTGCATGTCAGACACTGGGTCAGTTGTAAGTAAGTCACATACTGATTGGCAGAGGTAGAACTACAATTCAAGTTCCTTTGATTCTAAGTTTCTGGGGGTATTTTTTGTTTTGTTTTTGCTATCATTAAGATACCTCAGATATTTAATGCACTGACCTAAGTCTGACTTTGAGGAAGATATTTTAAAAAGGACAGATAAATAGAAAAAAATCTACATACTTCAAATACATATTAATTTGGCATATGTATGTTTTAATCTGCTGTTCCTATAGGTCTAAATGAATCCAAAGCACAGATTTACTAGGTTGGGGACATTGAATATGGGGCCCATGTGCTAGCATTTGCTCCTCTCACGCTCACAACAGAAACTGCTAATGGGTCATGGCCTTTGAGCCTAGCAGTCTCAGAATACTTCTTGGCCCAGCATTCCAAACAGCCACTAGTTTGTTACAATTGGCACATACACCAAAACTCACTTGACTTTCCCATTTCTTTTAGATTTGCTAATATTTTTAGCAAATAGCATCTCTTCTGTAAGCCACCAAAAAGTTGTCTCTGCTTTGATAATGTTGGGGGTGGAGGGAAGGTATAGGATAGGGAGAGAGCAATAATCTTATGGCTTAACGGATATAAGTAAAGAAAGGCTGTGACAAAAAGAATTCCCAGATGTTAAGAAACCTGAGCCAGAAATTTAGGGTTGAGGCTACAGGAGTAAATCGCTCTTGGGGAGACAGGCACACTTATTCACCATGCTTTCCTACTTTTGATCTGAAATACTACTGGTTGGTTGCAAAGTGGGGTTATCTATGATGACCTAGGGATGGGAAGGTATTGTACATGTGGGGCTCCTTAGCAGTGCTTACATCAAGTGCCTTCCAATTTTAATACTGCAACTTTTAGCTTTGCTTTTCTTTTTTAATGCTCAGTTAAAAGTATGTTCTCTCCCTGCCCTAATTGTTAGCTGCTCTACAAGTACGCTTACTGCTTGGAAGGAAAGTTAAGACCAACCAAGACAGCATATTGGAAAAGGCAATGGCAACCCACTCTAGTACTCTTGCCTGGCAAATCCCACGGACAGAGGAGCCTGGTGGGCTGCCATCTCTGGGGTCGCACAGAGTCGGACACGACTGAACTGACGTAGCAGCAGATAGCATATTAAAAAGCAGAGACATTACTTTGCCCACAAAGGTCCGTCTAGTCAAGGCTATGGTTTTCCCAGTGGTCATGTATGGATATGAGAGTTGGACTATAAAGAAAGAAGAGCACCGAAGAATTGATGCTTTTGAACTGTGGTGTTGGAGAAGATTCTTGAGAGTCCCCTGGACTGCAAGGAGATCCACCCAGTCCATCCTAAAGGAGACCAGTCCTGGGTGTTCATTGGAAGGACTGATGCTGAGGCTGAAATTCCAATACTTTGGCTACCTCATGCGAAGAGTTGACTCACTGGAAAAGACTCTGATGCTGAGAGGGATTGGGGGCAGGAGGAAAAGGGGACGACTGAGGATAAGATGGCTGGATGGCATCACTGACTCAATGGACGTGAGCTTGAGTGAACTCCGGGAATTGGTGATGGACAGGGAGGCCTGGCGTGCTGCAATGACGACCGAGGATGAGATGGCTGGATGGCATCACTGACTCAATGGACGTGAGTTTGAGTGAACTCCGGGAATTGGTGATGGACAGGGAGGCCTGGCGTGCTGCAATTCATGGGGTTGCAAAGAGTCGGATACGACTGAGCGACTGAACTGAACTGAACTGAAACTCCATCCCAGTGATTCTTCATCTACAGACTTAGTCCTTTTTGGATCATATTATAATCATTTCATTTCATTTGGCTTTGAGCTATTTTTCTCAAGAATAAAAATCAGATTAATGAATTATGCAGAAAAGTTTACTAAGAATTTAGGCTGTACCACCTTGCATGGTCGTTAACTTTTTTTATTGGTCAGTTAACTTTTAAAAGTACATCTGAGAGACAGAAACAAAACGAGAGACAGAAAGAAAGAGACAAAGACCAGTCTTTGCCTTTATTTTTTGAGAATAGAGTGTTTAATCACTTTTTTTTTTTTNGTCACAAAGAGTCAGACACGACTGAGCGACTGAACTGAACTGAACTGAACTTTTGACAATCAGATATGCAACTTCAAACTCTTAGAAAATGTTCTTTCCCAAGTGAGATAATTCCAAATATTTTGAGTCTTCATCCATAGGGACACAACTTCTACTAATTTAAGTAACACAATGTCTCCCAAACCTTTAATATCACCCTCTTGGGTGTTGCTTCATTTATGGAACCTTTAAATCAATTGTGTCTTACGAAGATGGTTTGTGACATTTTGCCTGTATGTTCACAGTTTTACTAATATATCTCTCTACATCACAACACACAAATTAAAAATTATGTGAAGTGAAACCAAGAATGTATGTAGACATCTGTGACTCTGTGTGTATGTGTACACAAATACAAGATGTGAGTGTGTCTGTGTGCACACATCTATGTGTGTGTACAAAATCGTGCTCTTTACCAGCTGTTGCTATTTATTAAATTGAAGGTCTGAGGAATAGAGATTCACTTAATGGCATAGATCTTGGATTGTCGTGTAATTTTGCTTCCTTTCTCTTTTGAAATTTCCCCCCATGCATTCATTGTTTTACTGAAATGGAGCAGATGAAGATGGCAAAATCACCAGATACTGTGCTATAGCTTCAGGAAATAACAGGGTACAGCTGCCTAGGCTTTGTCCCTGAGAGCAGAGAAAATAACAATCTTGAGATGAAAGCACAGAGAGTTGTTAATCACTTTCTAATATTCTGTGCACAGAAATATTGATGAGCTTTCTGAAACTAGATTCACAGTCCTGGGGTTTACTNCCAGATACTGTGCTATAGCTTCAGGAAATAACAGGGTACAGCTGCCTAGGCTTTGTCCCTGAGAGCAGAGAAAATAACAATCTTGAGATGAAAGCACAGAGAGTTGTTAATCACTTTCTAATATTCTGTGCACAGAAATATTGATGAGCTTTCTGAAACTAGATTCACAGTCCTGGGGTTTACTTTTGCATCTTGGCAGAATTATAACAGCCATGCAAACACTCAGCTGAGGCCTGGGGCCATGGGATTTCAGCCCTACCACCTCCTTTCTGAAGCACACAAGTGTTAGTCACTCAGTTGTGTCTGACTCTTTGAGGCCCCATGGACTGTAGCCTGCCAGGCTCCTCTGTCCATGGGATTCTCCAGGCAAGAATACTGGAGTGTGTGACCATTCACTTCTCCAGGGGATCCTCCCAACCCAGGGATCAAACCCAGATCTCCCGAATTGCAGGCAGATTCTTTACCCTGATCCACCAGGGAAGCTCAGGCACACAAAGTCCTATTTTAATCTGTTTCTAAATTAATTCATTTCTTTTAATTGTAGGTTAATTACTTTACAATATTGTATTGGTTTTGCCATACCTTCCAAGAATTAAGTTCCATTGGCCACCTGCTCTTGGTTTTGAATCTGCCTTTTAAATGTACTCATATCTCTAGTGTTTTTCTACTGTGGTTTCTCAGAAATATTCCAGGGAGGGTTAATGTAAACAGGCATGCAGATCATGATTCTAGATACTTTGCTTTGGGGTATAACTCAGCAAATACTGTAGCACATTTTCCTATGCCTGTGTTTTTAATTTTTTGACTGGTATTGTGATGAGACCCTAAAAGCACCCCCAAGGACTTAAAAACCTGTCTTTTTTTTTTCACCAGCTAAAGGGATGCTATATGTGGTTTGTACTGACAGGAAAAGACAGTTTAATTATTATCTCTTGCTGAGAAAAAGTTTGTTCCATAAGAAAACCTAATATATATTTGAAATAAAGCAGTCCATGTTTATTCAATTGATTTTAGGGGAACATAGTTTATGCTTTAAATTTTGATGCAATTTCTGATTCAGGGACTGAATTATTAGTTCATCCTTGACTGAACACACTGATTCAAATTTTGTGTTCTTCAATAAAATGGAAGATTCTGCAAGTTGGATTGATTCTTCCTTTTTTCTTGTCTAGGTAGCCACACATTTCTGCTGGAATAGAAAATTGCTAGAGTTAATACTTCAACCATGACACCAAATCTATAATAACTCCATCGATCAACTCATTTCAATCATTTCTGAAAAAAAATTTAACAAAATAATAAAGAAGGTGCTTAACCTATGATAGTCTCCAGATAGGAATTTAATACTCAATCTCCTCCATTTTACCAAAATTACAATTACAAGCATGAATAATTTCTCAATAAATCATCAACGCACATTTCAAGCATGCTATATATCATCCCTGATAAATGAGTTATAAATGTTATTTTAATCAATTATAAACTTTATAAGATAGTTTCTAATTTTACAGATAAGAAAACTGATGAATGGAATTCTTTGTACATCATGTAGCCAGAGGTTAAAGAACTGAAACTCATACTCAGGTCTTTCTCATCCCAGTTACAAAAAGTTTTAAATTGACCTAAAATGCTTCACAAAACAATCCTGAAACTACTGCTAGACTCTGCCAGGAAATTCTATAAATTTCAATATATACAAAGCTGAAATGGACCTCTTTATAATTTGCAGTTTATACTGACAATCTCTCACTTTTCTACTTGGAGGAGAACAAGGCCGTTGATGGGAAGGATGATAATTTGGTCCATGTCTCAAGTCTTCTCACTCAAAGCTCAGAGCATTTCCGGTCAAGTCAACCATCTCCAGGGAACTGCCCCCTCCACCTCAGGACCTAGATCCCTTTTTCAGTTTAAACCCTCGATCCTGTGCATCAGCTCTTCAAACTGAAAGTCCAGTGCTCTGAATACCTCCAGAGGTGGAAATGTGTATCTTGTAGAATTTTATATTCAAGGGTTAAGAGATAATCTATCACAAATTGGTTTACTAATCAGTTTTACAATCTAAGGATGATAGCTATGTATTCATTCTTTTCTATATGGAAAGAAATAAAGATATTTTCAGATTCTCAAATAATGCATTTCTTACCTTCTTATACATGAGGAAATAAACTTTCTGCTTGCCTCAGCTCTCACAGAAGGAAATGAAAAACAGCAGGTATTTGAGCAGGAGCCTCACATGCCAGAAGATTCAAACTTCATATGGAAAAGGATGGATTAAACAGCCAAGAGAATAATGAGACCCCCTGCCTCTCCCTTTGGGCACGAGCAAGGAGCTGAATGGACCACTCCTCTCCCAGGAAAGCTGGGAGGTGATGAGAGTAAACAGAAATATCCTGAATGTGCAGGAAATAAAAGGGCATACTCGTGATAAATAGGAAGAGCCTTGCTCTTGGAAAGATCTACACACATCCAGAAAAAATTCCATTCAGGCTTTCAAAAAATTAGGAAAATATAAATTCTGAAACATTATTATAAAGAAGAGATGGAATGTACATAAATCAAGTTGAGTTCACCAAACCTGGGTGTAGGCAGCCTCCATCCAGATGCCAAAAAATGAAGATATGTCTATGTCCATCAGAAGATAAAGGCTGGGAGAGGAAGAGAAAAAGAAGACTGGCTAGAGTTTTATGGGTTTCATATTCACGGAATTAGTCTAATTTATATTTCTGCTATTATACCCAAATGGGCTTTTCTGTTCATCCGGCAATACATTGACAGCTTTGAAAAATGTTCTTCATGCAACTTTATATTTTTCACATTGCTAGACCAATTTCCCATAGCATATTGTAGGACAATATCTCTAATTTGTTTGAAAATTTTATAAAGTGCCATATGCCACTTACTGATCTTAGTCTCTGGAAATATGAATAAAACAGACGAAAATCCTCACCTTCATAGTGCATTTTGATGGGGTGGGAGGAGGAATAGAACACTGATAATTAGCAACTTAACAGATATTGGGGAGAAAAAATAAAGCAAAGAAAAAGACTAGGAAATATCATGAGTAAATTTTGCAAATTTTAAAATGGTCTTAATGAAGGCCTTCCTGGGAGGGTGACATTGAAAAAAATAGACAGGGTTTGGGGAGGAAAAAGCTCTAACTGGGGGAGGTCATGCCAAGGGGAAGAGTTTTGGAATGAGCCGATGTATGCCTTGTTCATGAAATGGGATAGAGGCCATGTGGCTGCAGGACAGTGAGTGGGGCCATCTCAGGAGGAGGTACAATGAGAGAGGTGGCAGGAGGCCAGTCTGGTGTCACCAAGGCCTCTGCAAAGACTTTGTGCATTATGGGGGTATGATGGGTAAACACTGGAAGTCTGAAGGAGAGTGGTAGCATGGATTCCCTGGAGCCTGCAGCTGCCTGTCAGCCCAAGGATAGACTTCTCCTTATTTATTTAGAATTGTTATCAATCCTCAGTGAACACCCTGGAATGAACTAGCAGACATCCGAACCCTGATCTTATTGGCTAGTTACATCGGAGCACAGGCTGTAAGGGACTTGGTACCATGCCTTGACTACTTAGAAAAAAAGTGACAGCTGCTAGTTCTCTGTCCCTAAACCCCCAAAGCAGGCATGTGTTTCTCTATGATCAATCCAGTCAGATTCATCTATAAGTGGAGAGGGTAATACTCAGGCAAAGACTTCATTGACAAGAGCTTTAAAAGTTGCAGTGAGAAAATCACCGTAACTTAGAGAAGACACATTCAACTAGGCCAATCTGTTGGCCAAATCTGTAGCCTCCTCAAATTACTGAGCACTTGATAAAGATGGACTAAAAGCTCTTCTCCATGTATCCACCACAGCAAATGAGGATATAGATGTAAGACCCTTGCTGACTCACTTTGCTCTGTATAACAGGCTCCAGGTTCATCCACCTCATTAGAACTGACTCAAATTCAGTCTTTTTTTTTTTATGGCCGAGTAACACTGCATTGTATATGTACCACATCTTTGTGTTGTTGAATGGCAGAGACCAGCACAACATTGGAAAGAAATTCTCCTCCAATTAAAAATAAATTATTTTTAAAAGCTAAGATTCTTAAAACAGAGAATGACGTGCATTCAAAGGAAAGGAATGACTCTGTTTGAAAATTTGGAAGACAGACCAATTAAAAAATAAAAGAAAAACCGATGTGCTAATGTTTGTAAGGATTTTGCTGCTGCTGCTGCTGCTAAGTCGCTTCAGTTGTGTCCGACTCTGTGTGACCCCATAGACGGCAGCCCACCAGGCTCCCCTGTCCCTGGGATTCCCCAGGCAAGAACACTGGAGTGGGTTAAGGATTTTAGGAACACCCAAAAGCATCCTCATTTAAGGAAATACATTTATGACAGACTGGGATCAATCGATAACCTCCAGACTGGAGAACGGTAACAGTAGTTCAGTTGTACCCATCACGGACTGTACTGTGCAGACATGTGCTATACACGTCCACAGGGGAGTAGGGTGCCCAGCTGGACTCATCATGTGCAAATATAGAGCCCACTATTACTTTTCTCTAGATGACCTTGCAGACTTAATGTTTTTTGAAATAGACACCTTGAGCAGCATACACTGGGAGATTTTTTAAATGAATGCTGCTGCCGCTAAGTCACTTCAGTTGTGTCCGACTCTGTGTGACCCCATAAACAGCAGCCCACCAGGCTCCCCCGTCCCTGGGATTCTCCAGACAAGATCACTGGAGTGGGTTGCCATTTTCTTCTCTTTTAATGAATGCTGTAAAGCTATAATAACACAATGTTGTAAATTAGCTATACTTCAATTAACAAAAAATGAGGACAAAAGAAAATGAGACACTTAGTAAGTCAGTCAAGTGTAAAAATAAATAAATGAGTGATGGAAAAAGAGAAAATGGCTAAATCAAATGTGATTTCTGTTCTTTCTNATGAGTCAACTCTTCACATGAGGTGGCCAAAGTATTGGAGTTTCAGCTTTAGCATCATTCCTTCCAAGGAACACCCAGGGCTGATGTCCTTTAGAATGGACTGGTTGGATCTCCTTGCAATCCAAGGGACTCTCAAGAGTCTTCTCCAACACCACAGTTCAAAAGCAGCAAGTCTTCGGTGCTCAGCTTTCTTCACAGTCCAACTCTCACATCCATACATGACTGCTGGAAAAACCATAGTCTATATACACATATATTTATTTTATATTGGAAAAGGCAATGGCAACCCACTCTAGTACTCTTGCCTGGCAAATCCCACGGACAGAGGAGCCTGGTGGGCTGCCATCTCTGGGGTCGCACAGAGTCGGACACGACTGAACTGACGTAGCAGCAGATAGCATATTAAAAAGCAGAGACATTACTTTGCCCACAAAGGTCCGTCTAGTCAAGGCTATGGTTTTCCCAGTGGTCATGTATGGATATGAGAGTTGGACTATAAAGAAAGAAGAGCACCGAAGAATTGATGCTTTTGAACTGTGGTGTTGGAGAAGATTCTTGAGAGTCCCCTGGACTGCAAGGAGATCCACCCAGTCCATCCTAAAGGAGACCAGTCCTGGGTGTTCATTGGAAGGACTGATGCTGAGGCTGAAATTCCAATACTTTGGCTACCTCATGCGAAGAGTTGACTCACTGGAAAAGACTCTGATGCTGAGAGGGATTGGGGGCAGGAGGAAAAGGGGACGACTGAGGATAAGATGGCTGGATGGCATCACTGACTCAATGGACGTGAGCTTGAGTGAACTCCGGGAATTGGTGATGGACAGGGAGGCCTGGCGTGCTGCAATGACGACCGAGGATGAGATGGCTGGATGGCATCACTGACTCAATGGACGTGAGTTTGAGTGAACTCCGGGAATTGGTGATGGACAGGGAGGCCTGGCGTGCTGCAATTCATGGGGTTGCAAAGAGTCGGATACGACTGAGCGACTGAACTGAACTGAACTGAAACTCCATCCCAGTGATTCTTCATCTACAGACTTAGTCCTTTTTGGATCATATTATAATCATTTCATTTCATTTGGCTTTGAGCTATTTTTCTCAAGAATAAAAATCAGATTAATGAATTATGCAGAAAAGTTTACTAAGAATTTAGGCTGTACCACCTTGCATGGTCGTTAACTTTTTTTATTGGTCAGTTAACTTTTAAAAGTACATCTGAGAGACAGAAACAAAACGAGAGACAGAAAGAAAGAGACAAAGACCAGTCTTTGCCTTTATTTTTTGAGAATAGAGTGTTTAATCACTTTTTTTTTTTTTAACATCTTCCTCTGTGCTTTGTACAAAGTAGAAATTTAGGAAAAATTATCTTCCTTTTTCTTTAAGAAATCACGAAATATAAGATGCACCACTGATTTAAAAACATTAAAAGATTTTTAAAAATCCTGAATCTTAGAACCAAGGAAATATGGTATGTGTCAACTAACTGATTTAATAAGAAAACAAAATGACCTGATGTGTTTAAGTTAGATATTATAAAATCATATCTGAAACTGGAATTCCACATACTCTAGGAGTTTGAGCATAGAGCAAAGTTTATGCATGTTATTTGTGATAAAGAAATACAAATTTTAAGTGTAAATGCTTTCCTGAATGAAACTTCAAACCTACACACTGTCCACACTAGGTAAAACATCACCAAATGCATGCAAGTGAGGCCTGATCCTCAATCATAGGAATAGGATACTCTGTTCAGAAAAACACCTGTCTGAAGGCAAAGACTATTTTTAACTGCGACTAACTACATCAGTGACAGACTATAATCTGTATTATATTCTGTGACATCATTACATCAGCCTGAGACTCAGAAGCAAAAGCTACCAGAATATCAGAAAAATGAATAGTATGTGCCTTTTCAAAATGGTTTGAAAAGGAAAAACAAAAGGGAAAGGTTTTGATAAATGACTGACAAACAAAAACTTTCTACAGCCAGAAATGGCTAAGAATGCTGGAAACTTTGTTCACATTTCACTTCCTTTCTTAGCCCCAAAGCTAACATCATCAATCTCCACTACTTCAAGTTTTTTAACCAACAATAAATACATTACAGAATCTAAAAAGACCAATGAAAACCTAAATCTGTATTTCCAGTGAGCAAAAATAATCTAATATTTCTAATATATAAAGTGGCCTAATACAAAAAATAATCAGATTTAATGGAAAAAGATTAAACTTCATTGAAAATTGCATAAAAAGCTAGGATAATAAATAGTCTAATATTCACATCCTAATTTGCTCAGATAGTTATTTTTTTAAAAACTACTTTAAAGGCATTTTAGAATTTTTTCCTCAAGATCAAAATTTTTTCAGTTTCACTAAAAATCCCTATTGCAAGCACTCTCAGCTCTCCCAAAGCTCTCTCCTCACTCATACCTCTCCCCAAGATAGATGGAAGCAGTGATTTTTGCAATTTATCACTTTCAGCCCCCTGCTCACTGGAGTGCATTCCTGTGAAATCATGTACTCTGCCACCATACATCCTACACCCCATATAAGGTCTGGCTAAGATGCTCCTCCATGGATGGAGGAGCCTGGTGGGCTACAGTCCACGGGGTTGCTAAGAGTCGGACACGACTGAGCGACTTCACTTTCACTTTTCATTTTCACACATTGGAGAAGGAAATGGCAACGCAATCCAGTGTTCTTGCCTAGAGAACCCTAGGGACGGGGGAGCCTGATGGGCTGCCGCCTATGGGGTCGCACAGAGTCGGACACGACTAAAGTGACTTAGCAGCTGCAGCAGCAGCAAGATGCTAACTATGAAGAAAGGCCCTCCACAAAGAAAGACCGACTGGAACCACTCCCTCCTCATTCATTCAATGTCAATTTTAGGTGCCAGGTATAAAAAAGGGAACAAAACAAGAGAACCTACTCTCAGGAATCTTACATTCCAATGAGATCTGATGGCTACTTGTACCATTTGTATTCACAGAAATGCATAATTGGAAGGAAGTATTCATGTACATATAGGGTTGCCTTGAAGATTACATGAGATAATATGAATGTAAAGCCTGTACAGAATAAAAGCCCAATAAATAATAGCTATTACTATTACATGTTCTTAGAATGTAGTTATTTTTATGAAGGTCTTCATTCCACTTCTAATTTTAAAGGCCCCAGGAGCAAGGATTAACATTGCAAGCTTCTCACTTCTTCGGTAAAGAGGCACTCACAATTACATGCTATATAGAATGAAGAAAATAAAAGTGCAGTCTTAAAAGTGAATGGAATTCTGACATGCACTAATAACACCTGTGCATGAGTGCTCAGTTGCTTTATGGTGTCCGACTGTTTGCAACCCTATGGACTACAGCCCACTAGGTTCCTCTGCTCATGAGATTCTCTAGGCAAGAATATTGGAGTGGGTTGCTCTGCTCTGCTCCAGGGCATCTTCCCAACCCAGGGATGGGACCTGAGTCTCCTGTGTCCCCTGCATTGCTGGCGGATTCTTTACCCACTGAGCCACCTGGGAAGTCCACTTGTAACATGAGTGAACCTTAAAGACATTATGCTAAGTGAAATAAAGCAAACACAGAGGAACAAATATTGTATGATTTCACTTATATGAGATACCTACAGTAGTCATATTAATAGAGATAGAAAGTTGAATAGTGATTTCCAGGGGGCTAGAGAAGGGAATGGGGAGTTGTTATTTAATGGGTACAGAGTTTCAGTTTGAGAAGATGAAAAAGGAGGGATAGTGGAGGTGGATAGTGGTGATGGCTGTACAACATGGTGCATATACCTAACATCACCAAACTACACATATAAAAATGATTAAAATGGTAAATTTTATGTTATTTATATTTTACCAGAATAATTAAGAAGTTAGTTTTCTCACTTTCCTTTCCCCAAAAAGTCTCAGAACAAGGCAAGCATGTCCACTTTCACCACTTCTATTCAACTGTACTAAGGATCCTAGCCAATGATATATGGCAAGAAATAAAAAGATTTATAGACTAAAAAGATAGGAGTAAACTATCTTTATTCAATGTGACATGATCATGATCACTGAAAATTGTAAAGAATCCACAAAAAAGATACCAGAACTAATAAGTGAATTTAGGAAAACTATAGGATACAAGGTCATGTGGCAAAACTGCATTTGCAAAAAGAAAAAAAAAAAAAGCCACAGCAATATTTCTGGTGCACATGTTCTTCCATAAACTCTGCACCACCTGCATTCCCACCCCATTAAGAAGTAGAATCTGTGCTATCAATCCCTTTTGATGATGGATACAACTTTGTAACTTTTCAGTGAATGGAATGCAGAACACTCTATGACCTCTGAGACTATTTCATAAAAGGCAATATTGCCTGTGCCTGAGTAGTCTCCCTCCCTCATAGAAGGTTTCCTTTCAGAAGGCTGGCCATTTCCAGAGACTTTTTGCAGGACGGATGGCCCCCTTTTACTTTATTTCCTCACCACCTCTCCCTCTCCATTCTGCCTTTTAATTTTATTAATATTTCCTCACCTTCCCCCATCTCTGTTTTATAAAACAACCTGGCATTCTGACCCACGGAAGATGGTTATTTTGAGACATTAGTCTGTCATCTTCTTGGTCAGCTGGCTTTCCAAATAAAGTTGTATTCCTTGCCTCAAGACCTTGTCTCTTGCATTTACTGGCCTGCTGTGCAGGGAGCAGAACAAGCTTGGATTTGGTAACATGTCTACCTGTGCCCAATAAAGCTAATCTAGTGACATCTGATTGTGGTGAAACAAAGTGCAGTGTTTATCACAAAGCACCGATACAAGGAGAAAGGGTGGTTCATGCTCAAAACCCCTGAACTCCTGAAGAGTTTCAGCAAAGCATTTTTAAAGGCAAGGTGAAAGAGGCACACCAGAGTATGTGATCAGCTAATGCACAATTCTTTTTGATTGGCTGATGGTGAGGTAACAGGGAAGTGTCACAGGGGTTAACATTACACTCCTCAATGCCCACAGGTCTTGGGGCTACATGCTCATGATCCATGTAGTTAATTTCTTCCATTTGGTGGTGGTTTTAGCATCTGGTATCTGGACTTACTGAGGCTCAGGTTCTTTGTGTCTCAGCACAAAAGGAATTCAGAGAGAGGCAAAGTGATAGGCAAGACATAGAATTATTAATATAGGATGCTTGTAAGAGAAGCAAGTGGGTAGACGAGGGAGCTCTGCTTACTTGTAGACTTTTTGATGACAGCCATTTTGACAGGTGTGAGGTGATATCTCATTGTGGATTTGATTTGCATTTCTCTGATGATCAGCTATGTTGGGCATTTCTTCATATGTCTGTTGATCATTTGTATATCTTTTTTGTAAAAATGTCTATTCAGATTTTCTATCCATCTTTAAATCGGATTGTTTTTCTTTTTTTTTTTTTTAACATTAAATCATATGAGCTGGGTACACATTTTGGATATTTATCCTCTATTGGTCATTCCATTTGCAAATATTTTCTCCCACATAGTAGGCTGTCTTTCTGTTTGGTCCACAGTTTCCTTTGCTATACAAAGCTGTTATGTTTAATTAGATCATAGTTGTTTATTTTTGCCTTAGTATAAACAGATCCAAAAAAATATATCACTAGGATTTATGTGAGAGAGTATTCTGCCTATGTTCTCTTCTAGGAATTTTATGGTTTCAGGTCTTATATTTAGGTTTTTAAACCATTTGAGTTTGCTTTTTTTTAAAGTAGTGTGAGAAAATGTTCTAATTTTATTCTTTTAATGTGTTGCCTAGTTTTCCCAACACCACTTATAGAAGGAATTATCTTTTCTCCACTGTACATTTTTACCTTTATTGCTGTAGATTAAATGACTCCATGTGTGTGAGTTTATTTGTGGACTCTCTGTTCTATTCCACTGATCTATCCATCTGTTTTTGTATCAGTATCATGCTTTTTATTAATTACTGTAGCTTTGTAAAACAAAGATTTACAAAGTGAGGGGGCCCATACTCCAGCTTTGTTCTTTTTTCTCAGGATTGCTTTTGTCCATCAATTATTGTTGACTCTCCAGCCCAAGATATCCAATTAAGCTCTCAAGTGAGAATACTCAATTTTCTGTTGGCCTTGTCCACTGGAGAATATGAGCAGTACATTATCATGATCTGATTCACATTTTTAAGAGATTATCTGATTCACATTTTTAAGAGATTACTTTGGAAAAAAAAAAAGTAGCATGAGGATTAGCCAGCTAAAGCTTAGATTTCTGTTTTAAAAAAACAAAACAAAACCCTATCTTGGAACAGTTGTTTCCAAATCATATTTCAAGGAATCCTAGTATTCAGCATATGCCTCAGGAACTAAGGGAAAGAAGTAGAGGATGACATATGCATGTATGGGTAATGGGGCCCACACAAAAGGGAAAAAGGATCACAGCTTTAACCAAACAGCTTCCCTTTTATCTGCTTTCAATATAAGGATTCCACGTAGGAGTTTGTAGCAATTATTCAACTGTTATGTAGGAGTTTGTAACAATTATTCAACTGTTAAAAATATTTTAAAATCACTGCTTTAGAAGTTTGGTAAAAATGGGCAAGAAGCCTCCTAATTTTCTCTTTTTGTGTCACAGGGAGCCAGTCATAATATAAACAACAAAACAGTAGAAAGGATCTATAACCTCATATTCCACATAACCTTTAGGGGCTGCTGTAGAGAATTATAACCTTCTTGTTTCTGTCTCACTACTTACATGGATCATGTCGAATTCATCTCTGTATCACCATGCCTATTACCAAATATACACTTAGATACTTGTTGAGTTTAAGATGACACACAAATGATGTTAAAAGATATAAGAAAAAGTTGCTGTAATAAATATCATCTCTTTGGTAAAGCTGCTAATAC
Organism: Neotragus moschatus; assembly: GCA_006410615.1. NCBI lineage: Eukaryota > Metazoa > Chordata > Mammalia > Artiodactyla > Bovidae > Neotragus > Neotragus moschatus. The sequence continues at coordinate 1,493,664 of SJYA01002148.1, read as the reverse complement.
ATACCACTTTTATGTATATTTCCTTAAGAAATTCTTGCATAAATACACCAAGAGACACATAAAAGAATGTTGATAGCAGCACTGTTTATAAGAGTAAAACAAAAACAACTAAAATCTCAGTTAAGAAAATGAGATGCAGTCACACGGGGAACTTCCATTTTGCTAGTACTATTTCATTTCTGAAGCTGAGTGGTAAGCTGATGGGTAGTCATTTAATTTTTCTCTGAATGTATTTGTAGATTTAGAAAATTTCATACATAGCTTTTAAAGTCCTATACCAAGGGTCAGAAACTATGGCCTGTGGGTCAAATCCAGCCTGATGCTTATTTTTATAATAAAGTTTTACTGGAACACAGCCATTCATTTGCTTACATATTATCCATGACTATCCTACAGCATCAGAGTTGAATGCTTGTAACAGCAATCTAAAATGTAACAGAGCAATCTAAAATATTTACTATTAGGCCCTTTAAGAAAACGCTGCTCACCTCTTTCTGTTTGATTTCAAGATATAGAATGCAAATGAAGAAGCAATTAATCCGGAAATAACATGAATAAAATTATGGCTATGGTTATTGGGGAAAATGATGACCAGGATGGGAGGAAAACAAAAACTAAATAAGCTTTAGACCTCTGCTATCCAATAGAACTTTCTGTGATGACGGCAATATTCTATATCTGTACTGTTCAATCAATATGATAGCCACTACCCAAGTCACTTTTAAGTACCTAAAATGTGACTCCTGTTACTAAAGAACAGAATAAAAAATTTTACTTATGTTTAATTACTTTAAATAGTCACATGAACCTAAGGACTACCATATTTGATAGTACAGATGTTGCTTCAGTTGTCACCTGAAATCTAGGAAGGGGGTTCTTCAACGGAACAATGAGAAACAGAGTTGCCTCTAGTTTAGAAAGTTTCAGCCACTGATGGAAAGGCAAAAGTATGGATAATTATTAAGGGCAAAGATACAAATAGATGTGAGAATCATACAATACTGGGGAAAAAAAAAAAAAAAACAGGCCAAATAATTACTCTCTCCAAGAAAAAGTATGTAAAGAGAAGCACAGAGTCAGTCTTGACTCTTCTGTTGAAGTCAACCTCTTTGAGGTCTTCCATGTTAATTTATCAAGTAAATAAACATTACTAGGTGAATCAGAAGTATAACATCTAGAGCAATGGCAGGAAAACCAGAAGAGTTATGATTTAAAATCAAGAAGATGAGAGTTACAAATCCTACATAAGAATGAAGAAGACTTTTGGAATAATTAATGTTTTAGTCAGAAAAGCCTTAAAAATAAGAGACCTGGATACCAATAATGACTTTTTCTTCATTTAACCAAGACAAATGTCTGTAAAAGATACACCGTATTATTGTATTTTCTATGTTTTGGTCACATGCAAACATGTTCACTTTTTATTACTTGGCCTAATTATCAACTACGCAGATATGTTTGGCATCCACTAAATATCTGTCTAGAAATAGGGTCCTAGTATTAAGCTTTTCAAAAAGTCTTTCATTAGATTGACATTTTGTTCTCTTTTCTATGAGGATGCATTATACTTCATCCTTCCTCATCCAAACCACTAAGAAAAATATTCCACACGCTTCTGAAAGTAAAAATATCAACTTATATATTGCACAAGAACAATCTACAAAAAAGGAGCATTTGAGGAACAAACTACAAGACATCCTAGCAGTCAGCTGAACTGCTTTCCCACAGATTTGATAAAATCGGTTATCCACTTTGCATGGCCAGGCAACAGTTTTTTGTTGTTGCTATTGTTGTTTTATTTTGGTGTTCAAAAAAACCTGCCTGACAATAGGCAGACACTAGTAATATATTTAATGTCCACTCTAATCATAAAGTATACAAAGTATTCCTTGGGAAACCTGTCTAAATACTTTTATTTAGAAACTGACATGATCTTACTCTTTAGAATAATCATGACGGGGCAGAATTTGTGATTTTCAATTGTTAATTTTATTCTATAGTTCACTCAGAATTTATGACATTCATGGTATGTTACTGTTTATTACACTAAATTCTACTATCAATAATATTGGAATGGTATGTAGAAAAGAACACAGCCTGAAATCTAGGAAAGATATGGGTATGAAGTTACAGAAACCTTGGTTTAAGTCCTAACTATTATATAGATCAGCTGAATCTCACTGCGCCTCTACCATCTGACTTGTAAAACAGGGAAAAAATAATATTTACTTTGAAAGATCTTATGAAATAATGAAAAGCTAAATGAAATAATGTATTTTAAGCTACTTAGAGAAGGATCTAGCAATGTTAGACATCCAAATAGTTGCTCTATTCTCACTCCCAAGCATTCAAAGTCTCTTCTATGCTCTCCTCCTCATCATCCTAAAAAAGTAAGATTTATTTAAAACAGAATAACAGAATTTATGTTATTTAATAGGATGATAATGACATGTATACCAATTTTCAAAATTAACAAAATACTCTTCATTGTCTTATTTGCTCCTGACAGAAATCAAAGGAGATAAGATAGGGCAGGATTATTCCACACTTAACAAGGAAAGAGGAAATAAGTCTAATGAATGGGTATAATTTAAAGAGCTAATGGCACTAGCTCTGAAGGCAGAGAAACCTGCCAGAGTTGAATCCAGGCTTTGTCATAGTTTCCTCATTTGTAAAATGAGAATGATTCACTCTGCAAGGATAAATATGAGAGTAATTGTTCATTCACTCTTCAATAAGTATTAATTTATAAACATTAGCACATATTAGGAATCAAACACTGTACTAGATAGCAAGGATGAAGCCTTAAGTGATACAGACAATAATTACTGTCTTCATGGAATGTATAATTAAGTGGAAGATAAGGCAGTTATCACATAAATCACACAAATACAGGTAAAACTACAACCATGTTTCAAAGTGCTTCAAAGATGAGATAAATCATTTTATGAGACCATCAGATTGGGTGGGAGCGGGTTAAGGAGATCACGGAAGCCTTCCTAGGCAAACAACACAAGAAAAGAGATCTGAAGAAATGATGAAAGGAGCAAAGTAGTAGTTTTGACCAGCTCAAGAAGAGACATAAAGATAGTAATATTCAGCTTCCCCTACAAATGGCCCACCAGAAGACCCTATAGGGAAGCTCAAAGTTCGTAAGTCCTACCCACAGGCTAAAAGAGAGACCACGTATGGAAAAGAAAACTTCGAAATAAATTCTATCATTGAGACCATCAGAATTAAAAAGAGAAGATAAAGCACAGAAACCTGTTATATATAAAAAAAGGAACATTCAGGATATTAAAATAACAAAGTTCAGGATATTCAGGAACAAAACGATATTAAAGCCATGTTGAAAATAATTAAAAACTTAACAAAAAACTATAAAGCTGAAGAGGTATCTCAGACAGTAGAGCATAATGACAAAGGACAATAAAAGAAGAAAAAAGAAATTTGCAGGACTAGACCTGGAGATCTAACATCTTAAAAACAGGAGTTCCAGAAAGAGAAAACAAAAGGGAAAAACTAATTTAAGAATCTCAATATCTTTGTGACCCCATAGACTATATAAGACAACAGGAAACAAGACAATTATCTTCAACATTTGAATAAAAAAGGTTTTTAACCTTTAATTCTACTCCTAAGTATGAGCACAGAAAAATAACACCTTCAAAACATAGTATCTTAAAAAACTTATCTCTCATGCCCACTCTCTCAAGAAAGTACTAGAGGATGTATTCCACCAAAGGAACAAAGTATACTAAGAACAAAGAAGATGCGATACAGATAGCTGAGGACACTACACAGGAGACAGGCAAAGAGAGGTCCCAGAATAACCCCATCACAGGGCACACAGAAGGCAATTAAACCAGACTAGAGGACTGTAACACAAAAGATAAACATAAGGAGGGCTGTCATCTAAGATGCTATCAACTGTTAATCAAAGAATAGAACATACCAGGAATATAAGGGGAAAAACAGAACTGTCAATTGTTTTAAATCCCTGAGAAGGTGGCAGGGAATGAGATACAATCCAAAGCTGAAGTGAAATGATCATCTTTAGAAAGGAGATGACTCTTGTTATAAGACTTCTTGGAAGAGTCTTCAATACAGATGAAGCCTGTAATAGGAAAGTAATGGGATTCCCTTTTAATGGTTTCTATTTTCTCTAAAAATTAGCAAGAAACACCACCTGGCAAGTGTGAAAGAGCTGGGGTAAGTCTGATATTTTAAGAGAAGGGAAAAGTTGACAAAATAGTTGAAAATAGTAGAGAAAGTCAACTAGGGAAATACAGGAGGATATCTGAACAGGTTTGAGGATCCACTTGAAACTGGTTCCACATTAATTTGGGCTTCCCCGGTAGCTCAGATGGTAAGGAATCCATCTGCAACGCACGAGACCTCAGTTCCATCCCTGGGTTGGGAAGATCCCCTGGAGGAGGACCTGGCAACCCACCCCAATATTCTTGCCCGGAGAATCCCCATGAACAGAGGAGCCTGGTGGGCTACCGTCCATAGGGTCACAAAGAGTCAGACACGACCTAGCAACTAAGCACAGCACAGCCACAGTAATTTATGATCATGAATGTGCTTTATTGAAAGATTTTCTTCAATAGGACTTGATTATTTATATGCTGGTAAAGAGTAGTTCATCCAGAGTTGGGATTTCATTCATTTATAGGCTAGTGTGTTAAATAATGAACTATACACATTAACCAAGTCAAAGAAGAAAATGAGAAAGGATAATATGCATAAAGTGATTAGAATTGCCTGGAGAATCCCAGGGATGGGGGAGCCTGGTGGGCTGCTATCTATGGGGTCGCACAGAGTTGGACATGACTGAAGTGACTTAGCAGCAGCAGCAGGGTAATATTAAGTAATCAAAAAAAAAAAAAGTTGTGATTACTACTATCCCTGGTCCTTTTATGTGAATTCATTATTCTGATTCATCATTTCTAAATTATATCTCTTCAACTAGTCTGAGCTCTTTAAGAATAAGAAGAGTGTCTTGTTTATTTTTGTTTCTTCCAAGCCTAGCACAGTAGCTACCATACTACAGTAAAAGTAAAGTTGCTCAGTCGTGTCCGACTCTGCGACCCTGTGGACTGTAGCCCACCAGGCTCCTCGGTCCATGGGATTCTCCAGGCAAGAATACTGGAGTGGGTTGCCATTTCCTTCTCCAACCATACTATAAGTAACTATTAAATGTGTATCATTGTATGATAAAATCAATGACTCAAATTTCCTGCTTTCAAGCTATTCATATGAAATTTTTTAAAGTAACTTTTTTGGAGTATAGTGCTAGTTTCTACTGTACAAGAAAGTGAATCAGTTTATGTATACATATATCCCCTCCTTTTTGGATTTCCTTCCCTTTTAGGTCACCACAGAGCATATAATAGAGTCCCCTGGGCTATACCGCAGATTCTCACTGGTAATCTATTTTGTACATATTATCAGTAGTGTATATATGTCAATCCCAATCGCTCAATTCCTCCCACATACCCACTATCCCCCTTGATATCTATTTGTTCTTTATATCTGTGTCTCTACTTCTGCTTTGCACATAAGATCATCTATACCATCATAAAAGTTTTGTTTAAAACATTCCAGTTAAGCTATTGTAACATTAACAAAAACCCAGAAAATAGACAGCCACTAAAGGGCCACTATCAATTCAATGATAGAAACTTACTAAGTAGCTAACAGTATAATTAATAGATATTATTCAATATTGCAGACTACAGAATTTGCATAATGAAGGAAATGAATTAGCACTCATAATGTGAAATTTGAGAATACAATTTCCTGTTTCTAAAGGACAAGAGGGATTCCTGTCTCGATTTTTTATCATTCAGTACCCTATAATGTTTCATGAGATGAGTAATCTAAAGCATATCTACCCAATGATGATCAAATACCTAGGTATACAAGGACTTCAAAGTGTGTTCAAAGATACATAATCTGAGACCCAGCTAAGCCCATTAACCTCCTCTTTGTTTCTGGCAGGGAGCAGATCCCCCAAATAAAACTGTACCTTTTCTGGTATATAAAAGGTCATAGCGTTTTAGGTAAGAACTCTTTTTTGACTGTGGATTCAATTAAAAAAAAAAAAGAATATTTTATTTTTGTTACTGTTTAAATTAATACAATGTTCATTTAAAAATATTCAAAGGGGAAAGTATATATTTGCCAAGTCTACAGTTGGTCCCTGTAAGTCTGAAGCACTATGCAACACCTAATAAAATGTCTAAACCTCTAGGTCAACTATTTTATGGGAAAATGTATGAAGAGTTCTCGTCTGGGATGTCAAAACAATTCAGATCTCTCTCATCTCTTATATTCTAACCAGCAGAAGTCAGAATAGCATAGAAATCAGGAAAAGGGGTTTCACACAATAAATCAAAAGGAAATTTAAAAACTGCAATAGGATACTTCTTAATGGCACCTCACTCCAGTACTCTTGCCTAAAAAATCCCATGGACGGAGGAGCCTGGTGGGCTGCAGTCCATGGGGTCACTAAGAGTCGGACACGACTGAGCGACTTCACTTTCACTTTAGTTCAGTATTACTCTCTCCATCCCACCATTTTTCCTTAAAGGTTCCAGTATATGTCTTGTCTCTATTTTTAAGAAAAGAGCTTGTAGTTTCTGGACAGAGTTTATCTCTTTCTCAGAGCCATCGTACCAAAAAAAAAGAAAAAAACAATAACTTGCTGCATTCCCTTCTCAACATCTCTGATTTGTAGAGCAAGCAATTCAATCAAAGCAATGTGTTTGGACAGTCATTAAGAACAATGTATTTGAGAGGGATGGGTGGAAAATAAAGACAGAATAATCAAGTTTGGGCCCTTGAGAGGACAGGAGAGAAAGAGATACAATTTCAAGCAGAACTTGTCTACCAGTCCTGAGGGCAAACCTGGCAGCAGGTTAAAAAAGTTTCTTCTCCACCCTTTGTCTTTTCCTTGAGTTAAAGTTTAAAGTTAAAGATACATATAGATGTATAAACAGAGGAAGACCAAGATTGAATTTTGGCATACAAGTAATTGTAACCCATTCTAATATTCTCATATAACTACTAGTTATATTTTCTCTTGCTTTACCCCCAGGCACCTCAAAATCATAAAACATTAATGCACAAGCTTATCTATCAATTAAGTATAAAATGATTAAATTAAAAAAATCTAAGCCTTTGACTGTGTGGATCACAATAAACTGTGGAAAATTCTGAAAGAGATGGGCATACCAGACCACCTGACCTGCCTCTTGAGAAACCTAAATGCAGGTTGGGAAGCAACAGTTAGATCTGGACATGGAACAATAGACTGGCTCCAAAGAGGAAAACGAGTACGTCAAGGCAGTATATTGTCACCCTGCTTATTTCACTTATATGCAGAGTACATCATGAGAAACGCTGGGCTGAATGAAGCACAAGCTGGAACCAAGATTGCCGGGAGAAATATCAATAACCTCAGATATGCAGATGACACCACCCTTATGGCAGAAAGTGAAGAACTAAAGAGCCTCTTGATGAAAGTGAAAGAGGAAAGTGGAAAAGTTGGCTTACAGCTGAACATTCAGAAAACTAAGATCATAGCATCCGGTCCCATCACTTCACGGCAGATAGATGAGAAAACAGTGGAAACAGTGGCTGACTTTATTTTTCTGGACTCCAAAATCACTGCAGATAGTGATTGCAGCAATGATTTTAAAAGACGCTTACTCCTTGGAAGGAAAGTTATGACCAACCTAGACAGCATATTCAAAAGCAGAGACATTACTTTGCCAACAAAAGTCCAACTAGTCAAGGCTATGGTTTTTCAGGTGGTCATGTATGGATGTGAGAGTTGGACTATAAAGAAGGCTGACCACTGAAGAATTGATGCTTTTGAACTGTGGTGTTGAAGAAGACTCTTGAGAGTCCCTTGGACTGCAAGGAGATCCAACCAGTCCATCCTAAAAGAAATCAGATCTGGGTGTTCATTGGAAGGACTGATGTTGAAGCTGAAACTCCAATACTTTGGCCACCTGATGCGAAGAGCTGACTCACTGGAAAAGATACTGATACTGGGAAAGANCCATGGGGTCACTAAGAGTCGGACACGACTGAGCGACTTCACTTTCACTTTAGTTCAGTATTACTCTCTCCATCCCACCATTTTTCCTTAAAGGTTCCAGTATATGTCTTGTCTCTATTTTTAAGAAAAGAGCTTGTAGTTTCTGGACAGAGTTTATCTCTTTCTCAGAGCCATCGTACCAAAAAAAAAGAAAAAAACAATAACTTGCTGCATTCCCTTCTCAACATCTCTGATTTGTAGAGCAAGCAATTCAATCAAAGCAATGTGTTTGGACAGTCATTAAGAACAATGTATTTGAGAGGGATGGGTGGAAAATAAAGACAGAATAATCAAGTTTGGGCCCTTGAGAGGACAGGAGAGAAAGAGATACAATTTCAAGCAGAACTTGTCTACCAGTCCTGAGGGCAAACCTGGCAGCAGGTTAAAAAAGTTTCTTCTCCACCCTTTGTCTTTTCCTTGAGTTAAAGTTTAAAGTTAAAGATACATATAGATGTATAAACAGAGGAAGACCAAGATTGAATTTTGGCATACAAGTAATTGTAACCCATTCTAATATTCTCATATAACTACTAGTTATATTTTCTCTTGCTTTACCCCCAGGCACCTCAAAATCATAAAACATTAATGCACAAGCTTATCTATCAATTAAGTATAAAATGATTAAATTAAAAAAATCTAAGCCTTTGACTGTGTGGATCACAATAAACTGTGGAAAATTCTGAAAGAGATGGGCATACCAGACCACCTGACCTGCCTCTTGAGAAACCTAAATGCAGGTTGGGAAGCAACAGTTAGATCTGGACATGGAACAATAGACTGGCTCCAAAGAGGAAAACGAGTACGTCAAGGCAGTATATTGTCACCCTGCTTATTTCACTTATATGCAGAGTACATCATGAGAAACGCTGGGCTGAATGAAGCACAAGCTGGAACCAAGATTGCCGGGAGAAATATCAATAACCTCAGATATGCAGATGACACCACCCTTATGGCAGAAAGTGAAGAACTAAAGAGCCTCTTGATGAAAGTGAAAGAGGAAAGTGGAAAAGTTGGCTTACAGCTGAACATTCAGAAAACTAAGATCATAGCATCCGGTCCCATCACTTCACGGCAGATAGATGAGAAAACAGTGGAAACAGTGGCTGACTTTATTTTTCTGGACTCCAAAATCACTGCAGATAGTGATTGCAGCAATGATTTTAAAAGACGCTTACTCCTTGGAAGGAAAGTTATGACCAACCTAGACAGCATATTCAAAAGCAGAGACATTACTTTGCCAACAAAAGTCCAACTAGTCAAGGCTATGGTTTTTCAGGTGGTCATGTATGGATGTGAGAGTTGGACTATAAAGAAGGCTGACCACTGAAGAATTGATGCTTTTGAACTGTGGTGTTGAAGAAGACTCTTGAGAGTCCCTTGGACTGCAAGGAGATCCAACCAGTCCATCCTAAAAGAAATCAGATCTGGGTGTTCATTGGAAGGACTGATGTTGAAGCTGAAACTCCAATACTTTGGCCACCTGATGCGAAGAGCTGACTCACTGGAAAAGATACTGATACTGGGAAAGATTGAAGGCAAGAGGAGAAGGGGACGACAGAGGATGAGATGGTTGGATGGCATCATCGACTCAATGGACATAGGTTTGGGTGAACTCCGGGAGTTGGTAATGGACAGGGAAGCCTGGCGTGCTGCAGTTCATGGGGTTGCAGAGTTGGACATGACCGAGCGACTGAACTGAAGCTTTTAAAAAATAATCATATATTAATAACCACTATACAGTAAATAAATGCTTCTGCTAGGGAATAATACAACCTTTTACTATGATTTGGTTTTAAACATTTTCTTATACTAAAATTCAGAATTATATGATAAATAAAGGTTACATAAACAAAACAGAGTATATTCCATATTCCAGCAAAATGCAAGGTACTGCCTATTCTACAGACTCAATCCCATACACCCAACAGTCAGCTCATACAAAATTACTGCAGATATTAAGGCTGTATTACCTTCATTATATTAACTAAATCTGTTTGATAGTAGCGATCCTGGTGTGCATTTGCTGCCGCTAATGTAAGAAGATAATCATTCCTTGCGTGGGTAGCTTTGGAATTACACTCAGATCGCCGAGCTTTTAACTAAAACATAGTAAGAGGAAAAAATAGTTAGTGCGAACCGATACAGTACTGAAAAACATACAAGGGTACTACCACTCTTAATCGGTTCCCCAATAAGAGTAAAGATGACCAGGTGAAGAAACATTTATATGCATGCAAGAATATTCAAGAATTCAATAAACAGTGACTAGAACTGTGTCACATAATCAGTTCAGTTCAGTTCAGTCACTCAGTCATGTCTGACTCTTTGCGACCCCATGAACTACAGCACGCCAGGCCTCACAGAGTTAGAGGGTTTTCAAATATTTATTATTTATACTTTACGTATTTTCAAAGCTTTTGAGAGAACTTCAAAATTGTATGCTCATTTTATTCTGATGGGACAATAATGTTTCTCAAATTAAGTAAGTCTCTTATCTTCAAAGACATCAGTAAATCTGCTAGAGTTAAAAAATCATTTTTAAAAAATCAACACCCTCTAATGCGCCAAAAGAAATGCATGCTAGAGGGGAGCTTAGCAGACAAAGGCAGGTCACTAAGCTTATTTATCAGGTATTCTACAGCTTGAGGATACCACAGGAAAAATTCACTTGCATCTGGCCTAGAATATTGTGCTCAGAGGTATAAATCTAAGTGAAATGGATTTTGTAAAGCTTTCTAAAGCCAATAGACCAGTTAAATCTCTTGGACTAAGTGCTAAAGGCAACAGTCCTAAGCAGGTTAGGCTCAAAAATTTACCTCTAAAGCAATCTTAAGAAGCAGGGAGTATCCAAAGGGCTGACACCTCGTTGAAAAATCCCATGAACTGGGAAAAAAGTTCTTCCTTAATGACTTTAAAATGCTTCTCTGTATGGAAACTAGATGGAAATAATTTAACTGCACCTTCAAAAGGCTCAGTTCTTTTTTTTTAAGCTAAGGTTTCTTGTGAAATAAAGTTTTCAAAACTCACCTTTACGCTTGCCTTCTGTAAACTGACTCTTGATTGAAAAAGACTAAGTTTAGATCTATAATGAAAACAGAAAAGTATATTTAATAACATTATCAAATTACATAATGATTAAATGTAATTAATAAATTTTTTAAAAAGTAACCTTTTCCCATAACACTGTTCTAAAAGAGAACTAGATAAATAGAAAACCAAAAGCAATGATTATTTTCCTTTATTTTACTACAGGAAGAATATTATGGTGAAAAAGAAAATAGTGGGATTAATAAAACAAAAATATCCTGAATGACAAATTGACAAATTTGACAAATTGACAATTTGACAAATTCAGTATGTTGGTATTGCCAAATAAACAGAAGCCATCAAACTATAGGTTATTCCCAGTATCATATAGTTGCACATACTTTAGAACCTGCAAGGAAGTTTAAAGAGGCCCATGGACAACCAACCTATGGAGGCAAAGATTAGCAGGCTTTCCCGGCCCGTAACAATAGGCTGCAACAGGCTGTAACAATGCAGGAATGCAACCTATGGTATGATATTGACGGGCTCTACAAAGGCCTTAATTCCATCATGTCTCCCACTAACAGTTCTTATTGGAGTGCTCCCTCCACTCTTAATATAGCACTCAGAACACAGTGATAAAGCCCTTGGACTTTCTACCCTGTATTTTACTCTGTTTAACCTTCTCTTTTCTGGGGTCCTTATTTCTCTCAATCCCTCTCAGCTCGTGAGGGGAACCACAGTCAAAATCAGTTAATAAAAATATGGTTGCTTTACCAAAACAACTAGAGATAAAAGTAAGGAGAAAGGCAACAGACAAATGCTAAGGAACAACCAACATTCCCACGACCAGTGATTTTTGAAGCTGTTTGTCTTGACTACAGTGTCAGGGTGATTGCCATGGGAAAAGTCAATGCGTGTGCTGGAAGCTATGCCATAATATGAAGTAAAGTTGCAGGCCATTTGGTATTGGAAGACAGAGCAAGACAGTCTCTGCTGAGCAAATGTGGAGAGGATAGCAAAAGCTGTCTCTCAACTTTCTAAAAAGAGAAAAACATTCTCTTGTTGGATGCACAAATATGCATTCCAACTGCTCCACTGTTTAAAAAAAATAGTTGGATCTAAGATACTCCTGTTATTTTTCTACTTTGTTATTATATTCATACTTGATGGGGGTTTTATTAATCAGATTCCTATTCGTTTTGATCTAGAAAAGCAAAGGCTACAGACTTTAAAATTGGAGTGCCTGTTCACGGTTAAGAAAGACTGTGTTTGGGGTATACTCATTTCTACCTTTTTTGTAGCCATTATCTAAATAGTCTGAGTTGCATCTGGATTTTCTAATATAAGGATTTAAGTTTATGGTTTCTGCTTCATTTGCTAATCCTCATACAATCCTTTATAGCAATAAAGAAAATACTAGTAACAAGTAAAAAATAAAGTTTCTAACTTCAAAGATTATCATCTAGAAAAAAAAATATATATATTGATACAAACAATGAAGTATATTGCACACTCCCCTTCCTCATCCACCTTCCAAATGTTAATGTTCCTTAGGTTTCCAAACTCAACTTCTCATCTCACTTTATATATGATGCCATCCTTTTAACTATCATCTGATATGCAACGAACCCCCAAAGCAAGATTTTCAGGCCCAAATTCTCCTGTGAGAGTCAGATACATAACCCTCTACCAAATATATTAACTCCACGGACCCACAGGTTTTTCAGAACCTATATATTTAAAGTGGAACTCACCCATCAAACTGTATACTTCCTTCTGTGCTCTCTCCTAATGTACACATCTCACTACCTGTCAAATCATCTGTCAAAACTGTATACAGCTCAGTTTTCACTTCCCCCTCCTGGTCTCTCTTCTCATCTCTACTTAGAAAAACCATTCTTCAGAACTGTGTCCAAATACTACTTCTTCTATAAAGATTTCCTTTCTCATTAAGCAAAATTAATCTATCTTCTAGACTTATATAACAGTGTTTTCACATAACTACTAAAATAAATTAATTACCAGGTGACATTAGGCATTTACTTTCTTTGAGTTTACTGTGAATAAACAAACCGTAAATTTACTTTAATACACATTTGTTTTTAATTCTAGGCTTTAAACTTTTTGAAGGCAAAGCTTAACTTAGATTCATGGTACCCAACATAATCATTCAAAAAAAAAAAACTTAGCAAGTGAATAAAGAGATATTTTTTTCCCTGTTGTAGAATTAATTTTCATGAAAAGTTACACATGGAACTAAATGTCTGATCTGCTGTATCCTCTTTGAATCTAAACCATACTAGGAGGCAGTTTCTTGTGATCAGCATCTGTGCCAAATCCATTTGTGTGTGTGTTAGTTGCTCAGTTGTGTCCAACTTTTGCGACACCGCAGACTGTAGCCTGTCAGGCTTCTCTGTCCATGGAATTCTCCAAGCAAGAATACTAGAGTGGATTGCCATTCCCTTCTCCAGAGGAACTTCCCCACCCAGGAACTGAACTCTGGTCTCCTGCATCACAGGCAGATTCCTTACCATTTGAGCTATAGGAAAATCCCTGTGTCAAATCCATACTTCTCAAGAAAAGCCCCATAACTGTCCTCATTTTCACCTGTGGACCTTGGCTGAAGTAGGTATTTATATATGCTCTACAAAATCTGTCAATTCTGTTTTCAAATCCCTGAGAGTTTAAAAAAACAAGTTCTTAAAAACCACCATGACAGGATATCCCTAATGGAGAGAATCTAATCTAAAAACTTCAGATCTTACTGGGAGATAGGTTCACCGACTCTTAAGAAAGTATAGGAAATATCTCTATGCTTATAAAAATAAAATAATTAATGTTTTCCAGTAACAGTAAGCATGTTATGACTATTCATTTACCATCCCTTGGTACAAAATACACTTTCCAGGAGCCCCTAAATTTTTACATTTGCCTAAGAGATTGCTTAATTTCCTGCAGACAGAAAAATATATTAGAAAGACACCCCTGACTCCTTCCTAGTCTGCACAAGTGTTAAATTGTACAGACTTTCTCATTCCATGACTAGTTCAAACTCCTACATTTTCCATCGGTGACCTGACTGAATGAGAGTCTTACCCTTCCTTACAGACATCTTCAGAATACTATTCAATAACACAGGTTTCTTTATTCTTAAAAAATTTTAATCTTTCCTCAAGCTGTCACTGCAAAAATCTCTAACTGCTAGCTTTACATTTCTTTGTGTTATAAACTGCCAGTTCCATCTTTTCCTAATTATTTTCAAATAAAGGACTTGTAATTCACATATACTGAAAGTAAAACTCACACACAGTTGCTAAAGCATACATTAAAAAGTGTGTTAGAACTTCATATAAGAGGAAATTCTAGGGCAGGATTTCTACACTGAGGTCAGTGCTCCTGTTCACTTGATGTGTCCATTATCCTTCAGTGGCACACTGAGCATCAGGGATTTTTCAACAACAAATGATTTAGTCTGGCATGAGAAAAATGAAGCTCTAAAACCCTGATATTCAGACATCTAAGCAACTTAAACAGACTTTTGCTAAGCTTCCAATACAATGTTCATTTGTCTTCTTTCTTTTTCAAAATTCAATTTAATGTGAAAACTGATCAAACATTCCCATTTTCCTAATATTAATTTAAATAAAATCAACCAGTGTAAGAGAAAAATTTGATCTAAAGTATGTAGCATTTACAGGTCTGATGAAATGCCCTGTACTAACAGAAAACAAAGTATTGGCAAAAATAACATTTATTTGCATAATTACTTTTTCAGAAATGCTAAAACACATACTTTGCCTCGATGTCGGCTTTCTCTCGTACTGCATGAGCCATCTGTTCAGTCTCAAAGTACTTCTTCTTGCCTTTAGCTAAATCTTTTACTGTCTCTTGCAATTCAGTTTGGATCTTTGTCAACTGGTCCACACACTGTAAAATACAAAGTGCAGTTATTATGATTTTAGTCTTTAGGCTTACAGAAAATGAGTGTGTCCTAAGAACTATGCACTATGCCCTCAGGTTGGAAATCCAGGAGAAGAATCAGCACGTTTAGAAACCTTCAAATTGCAAATTAAAATCCAGTTAACAGCTGGTACTCCCATTTCAAGTAATGTATGGAATAGTGTCACATTTTGCCCAATAACTCTGCTTTGAGAAATAACCTCTGAGTGCTGCTGATAACTGACTAGGGCATAAGAAGAGCAACAAAGAAAATGTTCTCAGTGTTGGAACACAGCAATAAAGGCAAAAGATTCAAGTAATTTTGTAATCTTCATAATATTAATAAAGTCTCCTATCTATATGTTTGGGGAACTGATGGCACAAAGGATACTGAAGGATTCATCTCAGAAGTGAGTGAAGGAAGAGTGAAATCTGAGAAGTTCAACATGGTAAGTCCAAGACGAAGGAGAGAACTAAGAAACCTGAGTACCACATAACAATTATTACTCAAAACTATCTCAAATTCAACTCTTTGGATACACATACAGATTCTAGGAGAAGGGACAGACATAATAACTCAAAGAAATATTTAATGAATAACTCTTATAACACAGTGGAGCCCAAGTAACACTGCTTTGGGACCCTCCCCAGCTGGAAACAGTTTGAGGCCAGTTTCCCCAGTTTCACCAGTTTGAGGTCAATTCAAGGCAGCCTCCATTGAAAAACTTCTGAGCCTGGAATAGCACTGTCAATATATGGTGGAGACTGAAGAAACTTAGCCAAGCAGGAAGAGACACTGGTTAAGAGACTACTGTGCCAGGATGAACAGTGTAGAGTAGAACAATGTCAGAAGAGCAAGGGCAAAGCACAAACAAATTTAAATGTAAACGTTCGCCATAAAGGCTAGAGCTTCTCAGTAACTTAGGTGTTAAGAAAGGGACTACTCTACAAGGAGAGAGAGATCTGAACAGTTCCCTATGGGTACTTTTATTGAGCACATAATAAGTGTCAGGCTACGAATAAAGGGTAGAACAAAACAAAAACACCTCTTTTCTCCTTCATGACAACCTGACACTCCCACAGAATAGTGCTAAACATCCCAATAATGCCATGCTCGCATGTGTGAAGAGCTAAGAGAATGTGCCATGGCTGCAATTAGATATTAATCGTCAGGAAGTGGAGCATAGCCTGCAAAAATACAGCTGTGTTTAATGGGCAAAAGGGATGGATTATTTAAAAGAAGAGTCAGGTGTAAGGTATCTATATCCAAAATGTACAATCAAAACAATGAAACTTGGCCTCAGAAAAACTATTCAATGAAGGCAAGCCCAAGAGTCCCATATTGATACACAGCACTGAAAAGGTCTGCTAATTTGAATATTTTGAGAGGAAATGAAACACAGTAGGTCAAAGGTTTTCCTGAGGATTGCAAGCCATGTGGATAGAATCTTGGAATATTCACACAGAATGAACACCATGGGTACATGTACATGAGCGCGCGCACACACACACACACACACAGCCACTCACTCTTTATATCCCTACCCTTTGAAGGAAAAGACATCTGTCCTTACTCTCAGGTAACCAAATATCTCATAAATATTACTTAATTAATTTCTACCTATAAAAGGTTATTAATTCAATTACATTCTATATGTGCCACAATATTAGATGAATATTGTGTTATTCATATTTTTAAAAGGACTCCTCAAAAATCTCTTCTTTAAACTCTAGTTGGGTCTATCCTACTTGCTTTTTCTCTTTACATAAGTTTTTAAGATATTTATCAAACAGTATTAGAGAGCCTATGTGCACAATGAAGAGATCTCTTGTGACACTTTCTTCCCTAGCATTCATTAAAATAACAACCAAGTGTTTTCCACCACCCAAGTGAACTCTTTCAAGTGAGAGTAATTTGGGTTCTTCTTCAAAGGAAAATGCCTGCACACAGCAAAATATCAAAAATATTTATTAAATAAAAGTCATCAAACTTAATTTGCAAAAGAATAAGATTTCCTTTCCAACTTTTAAAATAGAAAAATTTTTTTCTGTAGAAATCCAATTTTCTGAGGAGGATTAAGTTATATACTTAAAAAGAAGCTTAATAGTACCTGTGTTAGAAAAGCCTTGATGTGATATATGTCCAACTTTTTCCTAAGATGTATTAGCACTGAGCAGAGACATGAATAAGTTTACATTAGAGCTAAGTGACCATACAAAATGAAAAACGTGGATACTATAATTCAGAATTCTATTGAAGAAATTAAAAGTATGATTCCTGAGTATGACACAGATACTAGGATAGATAGACCTAACAACCTGAAGGTTCTCTGGCCTGCTAATCATGTCCTGGAAATTCATCCTAAGAAAATGACTTTTTAAAAAATTTAATTTTTATTACCTTAGTGGTAATAAAACAGAGGAATGATTAAATAAAGCAGAATAAATGAAAGATGTATTCAGAAGTAAAAGATAATAAACATAAAGCTTGTATAGAAACATTAACAGTAAATTAGGAAATAGAGAATGCAAAAAAAATAGAATACTCTAAAAATAATTATCCATGTATTAATTACAACTACTATAAAAACTAAGAAGGTAAAGTAGTAGGAAACATAAATAGTCTACTGAGGTGAAGAAGCTATTTTTCTATAAAACTATTTAAATAATAAATAAAATTGATGAAATAGAGAAAATTTTAAAAAAGAACATGAACATTAAAATGTTACAGAGGGGTTAACATTCAAATATATAAACAGTTCAAACAATTTGATATAAAAAAAACCTGATTAAAAAATGGGCAGAAGACCTGAATAGACAATTTTCCAAAGAAGATATACAGATGGCCAACAGGTACATGAAAAGATGCTCAACATCACTAGTCATCAGAAAAATGCAAATCAAAACTACAGTGAGGTATGACTTCACACCTATCAGAATGACTATCATCAAAAAGACCACAAATAACAAACGCTGGCAAGGATGTGGAAAAAAAGGGAACCTTGGTCCTCTGTTGGTGGGAATATAAACTGGGGCAGCCACTGTGGCAAATAGTATGAAGGAAGGTTCCTTAAAAAAAACTTAGAACTACCATATGATATAATAATCTACTCCTGGCAATATATCCATAGAAAACGAAAACATGCACCTCAGTGTTCATAGCAGCACTATTTACAACCACCAAGATTTGGAAGTAATCTAAGTGTCCATCAACAGATGAATGGGTAAAGAAGCTATGGTATTATATATAGCTCACACACAAAGGAATACTACTCAATCATAAAAAAAGAACGAAAATTTGCCACTTGCAACAACAGGGATGGATTTAGAGGGTATTATGCTTAATGAAATAAGTCAGAGAAAGCCAAACAGTGTACATTAATACTTATACGTGGAATTTAAAAAATAAAATAGTGAATACTCGGATTTCTGCCACGTGACCGTTTGATGGGTGGGATTCCCACACTGGCTCCCGGCAGAATACAACAAAGAAGAAGCAGACTCATATATATAAAGAACAGACCAGTGGTGACCAGTGGAGTGAGGTAAGGGGAGAGGGGCAAGAGACAAGATACATGAATATATTGGGTGGCACGAAGAATATATCCAGTACTACATAGTAACTATAAATGAAGTATAATCTATAAATATTTTAAACCATTATATTATCCAACTCAAACTAATTTAATACTACAAATCAACTATATTTCAATTAAAAAGATATTACAGACGGAGAATTTTAAGTCAAATTGGTTTTGATCATGAACAATTTGTTTTAGACTAACTTCTTCTAGTCTACTAACTGTAAAAGTTAGACAACAAAGATTTTTAGAAATAGCCAGAATTAAAGAACAGCAATACACACTGGACTTAAGGGACTTAATATCTGGAAGAAGAGAAGCACAGCTAGGTAAGCTCTACACTCACCTTGACTTTTTTCCTTATGGCAATTTGTGAATCACAGTACAGAGAAGTAGAATATAAACAGAAAGTGGGTTTGTTTTTGTTTTTATTTTTTTTTTAAATAGACTGTGGAAACAGAGGTTGGAGTTTGAGGGTGCCAAAAGAATAGGAACTTGAGAGACTCAATCTGGGAAGAAGGGTACTACAGAGAAGAAAGTCATAAAATCTGTACGCAATTTCCCCAAGTCATCAGTTGACTTCTAAATGGCATGTGTGGAATGAAGCCCAAGAAATTCAGGAAAGAACAGTAGCTAAAAGGCTAATGAGCTGAGTAATGAACGCTGAGCAGCTACATGATGTTGAGAAGACAAAGGCTGGAGTTCAAGTCTTGTCAAAACAGAAAGGCTTTGGTAAGTATCCTATACTTTCAGGTAGGACCCCAAAAGTAAGGACAAAAGTGAAACAGACAAGGCTAAAAAGTCTAATGCTAGACCCTGATAGAATCAAAGTGATTAAATAGTATGCTATCTGCCTGCTAAAAAACTTAACTCTCTTTGGAAACCGAAAACATCTTCCAGAGCCTCTACAATTTTTATCCACAATATCTAGCACCATGAGGCTTAAAAAAGCAGTAGACCCAAATAACCAAAAACAAGCAAACAAACAAAAAAACAGTTAATGATAAAAAGAGACCTATAGCGGGTAAGCCCTGCCTCGAGTCACTGAGCAGCCTTTCCTCCTGGTCCCCGCCCGGGAGAGCCTGTCAGGTTACTCCCAGAGGGTGTTTTCCATGGATTTGCCCACCTCAAGACAGCCTCACCTGTGTTTCCTCCCTTGAGCGCAAGTGGCTGCAACGGCCAGGCGGGCCGGGGCACTCAGCGCGGCCGAGACGAGCTACCCCACGTCGGAGGACAGAGACAGCAGCCGAGAGTATCAAGCTGTGACGGCACAGGAACTGCTGAGAGGACCTACCCCACTTCCGAGGTCAGGGGCAGCGGCCGAGAGTGCCAGGCTGCGACAGCACAGGAACAGCCAAGAGGAGCCATCCTACGTCCGAGGTCAGAGATAGTGGCCGAGAGTGCCAAGCTGCGACGGCACAGGAACAGCCAAGAGGAGCCACCCCCTGTACAAGGTCAGAGGCAGTGGCTAGGAGGAACCACCCCGTGCCCGAGGCCAGGGTCAGGGGCCAGAAGAGCCACTCCAANCAAGAGGAGCCATCCTACGTCCGAGGTCAGAGATAGTGGCCGAGAGTGCCAAGCTGCGACGGCACAGGAACAGCCAAGAGGAGCCACCCCCTGTACAAGGTCAGAGGCAGTGGCTAGGAGGAACCACCCCGTGCCCGAGGCCAGGGTCAGGGGCCAGAAGAGCCACTCCAAGTCCAAGGCCAGGGTTGAGGGCCGGGAGGAGCCACCCTACGTCCAAGGTCAGGGGCGGTGGCCGGGAGGAGCCACTCCGCGTCTGAGGCCAGGGTTGGGGGCCGGGAAGAACCACCCCATGTCCAAGGCCAGGGTTGGGGGCTGGGAAGAGCCACTGATTAATTAACACTCAGCACAANAAAAAAAAAAAAAAAAAGAGAGAGACCTATAGTGTTCAGACAGTGGAACTATGAAACAGAGATTAGGAGTAATACATTAAACAGGAGAAAGAAAAAACATGAAGAATTGCATCAGAAACATGGATTCCATTTTATAAAAAATAAAAAATTCTAGAACTGAAAAATACACTGAGATTCCAAAAGATAAATTTTCAAAGCAGATTAGAAATAGCAGAACAGCACAGGAGCACTGTGCACAATAGTCAAGAAATGAAAACAACCCAAGTGCCCATCGAGAGATAATTGTGTAAAGAAGATGTAGCATACACAGAGAACTCTAGTCAACACTCTGTAACTACCCATACAGAAATAGAATCTAAAAAAGAGTGGATATAAGTGTATATGTAACTACACTACAGCAGAAACTAAGACAACATCATAAATCAACAATACTCAAAAAAAAAAAAATTAAAGATGTGGCATACACAATACACACACACACTGGACTATTATTTAGGCATAAAAAGAACAAAATATTGCTATCTGCAGCAACATGGATGGACCTACAGAATATCATACTAAATGAAGAAAGTAAGACAAAAACAAATATTATATGATATCATTTATATGTGGGATCCAAAAACTACAAATGAATCGATGTACAAACANAAAAAAAATTAAAGATGTGGCATACACAATACACACACACACTGGACTATTATTTAGGCATAAAAAGAACAAAATATTGCTATCTGCAGCAACATGGATGGACCTACAGAATATCATACTAAATGAAGAAAGTAAGACAAAAACAAATATTATATGATATCATTTATATGTGGGATCCAAAAACTACAAATGAATCGATGTACAAACAGAAACAGACTCACAGATATATAAAACAAACATATTATCAAAGAGAAAACACAGGAGAGGAGGGATAAATGAGTATGGGATTAACAGATACAAACTACTATGAATAAAACAGGTAAGTAACAAGGATTTACTGCATAGGACAGGGACCTATATTTAATATCTTAAAATAACTTATACTGGAATATGATCTGAACAATATATAAAACTGAATCACTTTACTGTACACCTGAAAATAACACAGTATTGTAAATCAACTCCACTTCAATCAATCTATAAAAACACAGAAAGAAAAAGGTAAATAGCAGAATACAGTGTTAATCAACTGGAAGATAACAGTTGAAAATATTCAGACTGAAGTGCAGAAAAAAAGCACATTAATAAAGAAAGTGCAGAAGAAGTACAAAAGACATGGACAGAGACTAAAGGTCTAATAGCAGAGAAGTCCTAACAGGGAGGTAAATGGAATTATGTTGTTAAAACATTTTTACATTGTTTAAGAGGTGGCAAAATACTAATTCACAATAGACTTAAAGTTTGAAGAGCAATAAAGGTATCAATTCATGGTAAATTATAGTACGTCAAAAAAGCATATTAGAATCTCTAAAGTAATTACTAAAAGAATAACAAAATTACAAAAGTAAAAAGTAATAGTGAAGGAAATTTTGATAATAAAAAGTGTAAGACGGCTCAATGTCATTAATCACCACGGAAACTACAAATCAAAACTACAATGAGATATCACCTCATACCTGTTAGGATGGTTATTACCAAAAAAACAAATGACAAAAAGTATTGGCAAGGTTGTGGGGAAATTGGAACCCTTGTGCACTGTTGGTGAGAATGCAAAGTGGTGCAGATCTTTATGGAAAAGAGTATGGCAATTCCTCAAAAAATTAAAACTACAACTATCATACATTATCCAGCAATCCTACTTCTAGGTATTTATTCAAAAGAAGTGAAATCAGGATCTCAAAGAATATTAGTATTCCCATGTTTACTGCAGCACTATTCACAAAAGTCAAAATATGGAAATAACCAAAATGTGGATAAATGCATGAATGTATTAAAAAATATGGCATATATATACAGAAGAATATTATTCAGCCTTAAAAAAGAAGGATATCCCATGCATGCATCCATGCAACAACATGGTTGAAACTAGAAGACATTATGCCAAGTGAAATAAGTCAGTCACAGAAGAACAAATACTGCATGATTCCACTTACATGAAATATGTAAAATAAACATAAAAAATTTCAGTTATACAAAATGAATAAGTTCTAGAGATTGTCTGAACAACATTGTGCTTATAGATAACAATACTGTATTGCACACTTTAAAAATCTGTTTTAAGAGGTAAATCTCATGTTAAGGGTTCTCATTACACTAAAAGAAAAAAAAAGAAAAATACAAGATTAATCCAAAAGGAAGCTAAAAGAAAAAAGAAAGTACTGAGAAAGGGTTGGAGTACAGAACGAAAAATAGATGATTTTTGATCCTATGTGTAGTCAATTTGTTGTAAAGTTTGGGAAGTACAATTGGAGAAGTCAATATTTGTGGCCATGTGTTGCTTTTCTTGTTCCATTGGGAATCCATCTCAATTTTCCTTTGGAGAATCATCTTTTCCCATTTTTAGTCCATTGTGTTTACATGAGGACTGTTAACCTCTGTAACTCAAGATAAATCAATGAGCCTCAATTCTGGTAGTTTTGTTAGAACTTTGGGGAAAGTGGAAAATGTGGAATTGCTAGCTCTGATATTTGTAAATCTGGCATGTCACGAGGGGTACAACGTGGGGAGAGTTGCTATGCCATGGAGAGTTGAAGAATGAAGCCACTGGGAAAGCAGAGCTAATGGATGGGAAGAAACACGAATTCTAATGCCATCATTTGAGCTCCTGGATCCACTCCTGCCTGGATTCCATCCATGCTGAAATTTTTAGTTATACATTCTCTTCTTGGTTTAAGTCAGTTTGAAGTAAGTTTCTGTCTTCTATAATTTCAGAGTCCTGATAGGTATGCTCAATATATGGTGTGTGTGTAACTCGCTTCAGTTTTGTTCAACTCTTGTGACCTATGAACTGTAGCCTGCCAGTCTCCTCTGTCCGTGGTATTCTCCAGGCAAGAATACTGGAGTGGGTTGCCATTCCCTCCTCGAATGCTCAAAATATGTTTATTGTTCAACAACTGCTTAGATAAAACATAAACACCATTATTACTGGCTGTAAGTTAATTCACAGATAAGTAGACTTGTCAAACCTCACCAAACATTCTTTGCCCAGGTATGTTAAGTGAAATTCAGATCATAGAAGAGCACAAATAAGTTAACTCTTTCAAAATATTCTGATATTGAGAAAGGTAGAACTTCCAATAATTCAATTAGACTTGGTGAATGCACTGGCTATTTGAAACATTGTATTTCCTCCCAGTTAGGAAGGAGTTGGATCAGTTCTCTACCTCTGTCTCCCACTCTCTCTGCATGTGCTGATGGATACATACACATACACAAAATATTTTTTCTTCCAATTGAAAACTTTGTTTGGTCAGTGGTCATGTATTGTTTTGAAAGAGAATTTTGAGCAGAGGCATTCTTATAGAAATATGTTAAAACCCACTGATACTATGTGAGCACTTGAAAGAGAGATATTTATTAATAACATTGATTTTGTGCTACTAAAATCATCTTTGGCAAACATGGAAGATTAGTTTATTTTTTGTTTGTAAAAATTAGTGAAAATCCGAAAGACAATTAGAATCAAAACAATGGCTTGTGAAATATTATTTCCTTAAATAATTACTTTAATAATTTTTAAAGTATTAATACTTCCATAAAAAACATTTAAATACTTTATAGGCATCATGATAATCTCTAATTTTGTAACTATTTCCTAAGAGGATATAATTCAATTATCTACTTTCAATCACAAGCTTTTCATAAAAATCACATTATTCTTTCCATGAATTTTAAAACTCTGCATAATCATTTAAAAACTTTTATGTAGTTCATATAATTAAACCTTAGAGTAACCCGAATTTGGTAATAAGTTTGCTATATATAATCAAGATGTGTCAATTTCCTTTAAATTATTATGTAAAATGGATCAAACTGAAACTAAGATTTTCTCAAGACTTAGTGGGATTAATAACATTGTAATTGTTTTAATATACATCAATCTAAGTAGGTCTACTTCTTTTGAGTTAAATTGAAAAGTGATATTTGTAAGAAATGTTTACTGAGCTTTCAGATTCATATCACACTCACCTTTGTCAATTAATAAAATACAGTAGCCAGAGGGAACATGTTGAAATCAGAAAATCTATGTTAAAATCAGAAACATTTGGACCATAGAAAAAAACTCAAAGTGTAAAATGCAATTGAACATAATCTTGCAGATTATAAATGTAGTAATGAGATAGTAAAGGAAAAGAATAGAAACAATACCCTTTTTAGTTGCTGTTCTTTTAGGCTTCTCACTGTCCTTGCAGGCTCAGAAATGAAGTTTTTATAGTTTTCACATATATTGATCCGAGATTGGGCTACCTGCATTGTTCCCTCGAGAAAAGATTTCCAAACAGGATACATGCTCCTAAATTCAAAGAAGGACAGAAAAGTATTAGCCAGAGAAACGGAAGAATAAGTTGCCTAACTTTTTGCTCTCTAGTTACCACCGACAAAAAGAATTAATACATTCTTTAAAGTGTATTTATATTGATTCACAGGTAGTAATGTTTTTAGCATACATATCAAGTAGAAACACGGAACATGCTCTATTTCTCTATGGCCTGACAATGGGCTGTTTTGATTCATTAGCCATTCTTGATACTGGAGTAAAGTGATACAAGGATTAAAATTCTAGACAAAGCTAACACTATAAAAAATTAGTGAATAATTCAGACTTTCCAGGCCTTTCACTATTTCAGGACTGTCATTATGAATACTAAATATCATTATTCCATTAAGGTATTTTCCTGATTTTACAGATGAGGTAACTGAGGCTCAGATTTAGAAGATCACCCTAGCTTACACAAGAATGTGGCAGTACTGAGACACAGACAAATGACTCTAAAGTATCTTTTCTTTCAACTATATTATATTGCTCTCTTACATAAATGGATGTGACTGGAAAAAAAAATCATGAACAATTGCTAATGTTCTTGAGAAGTCTATTTGTTAGACAAAAGAAGTCTATGGTATTATTGCTCTACATCTGTTTCATTGTTGTAATAACACTTAGAGCCAGCATCTCATTGCAGCCTGGAGTCATTCCAACCAAGTTCCATCACCTCTGCTTGATAAATGTGCTTAGAGCAATCTTTTGATAAAGTCAAAGAATTATTCATCCTTTGCTTTCTTTTTTTTAAAATTAATTTATCTTTTTTTAATTATTATTATTATTTTTTTTCATCTCAGGTGTACATGAGTTCCCAATCTTGAACCCTCCCCCCACCTCCCACTCCACATCAACTCTCTGGATCATCCCCGTGCACCAGTCCCAAGCATCCTGTATCCTGAACCGAATATAGACCAACGATTCGTTTCCCACACGACAGCACACATGTTTCAGTGCCATTCTCCCAAACCTTCCCCCCCCCATCTCCCTCAAAGTCCAAAAGTCCATTCCTTGCATCTGTGTCTCTTTTGCTGTCTCGTATACAGGGTTATCATCACCATGTTTCTAGATTCCATATATATGAGTTAGTATACCGTATTGGTGCTTTTCTTTCTGGCTTACTTCACTCTGTATAATTGGCCATCCTTTGCTTTCTGTAGTCAATTTCCTTTTCAAACCTTCTCTTCTGCTTCTTTTCATGCCTTAGTCCCAACATGATCCTATACTAGCTATAAACATATTTTATAACATAACAATAAGTGGTACTTTGCTAAAAAGAGATATTACACTGATATAATATTCATCTTCTAAGATTTCTTGCATCTAATGGATTTCCTACTACAGCAATATATGGGACCATGTGCTGTAGCAGGAAATCTACTAGACACAAGAAGAGAAATCTTAGGAGATGAGGGGAATAGGGAAGAAAGAATTCCTTCATCCATGCGTGCCCTTTCTTCCTTCTACTCCTCCATCCAACTGACGGCTGCTCATTCTTCAAATCTCAGCTTAAATGGAACTTCCTCAGGGAAGTCACCCCGAAGAAGGGAATGGCAACCCACTCCAGTATTCTTGCTGGAAATTTCCATGGACAGAGGAGCCTGGTGGGCTTCAGGCCGTGGGGTCACAAAGAGTTGGAGACAACCGAGGGATTGACACTTACAGAGAAGTCTCATGATCACCACCAAGCCAATACACAGATTCAATCAAATCCTTCCCTGTTCACATGGTCTGTTCACATGGTTCTAGCACTTTTCCTTCAATTATAGGTATCTTTATGTAATTGTTAACATTTGTCTGTCTCACTATAGAAAAAATTTCCTGAAGGGAGGGGTGTATGTCTTTCTCACAATTGTATTTCTATGGCCTAGCACATGGCCTAATACTTAGAAAAGGTTATAATAAGTATCTATTGAATGAAAACAATGAATAGATGGATGAATGTGTAAATCACAAGGACTGTAAAATAAAAAGAAAAATCTTTTCATTAGAGTTTAAAAAGAGATCTTCAGAGATTAGCAGACAAATAAATAGCAGGCAAATATTTTCAACAGTGGAACACCATGAAAGGCCTGAAATTCGGTTACCAGTTAGTGAGAAGATCTGGGTTCCTGTTCTAGTTTAACCAATATAATCTTCTGTAACACATCTCACTATGCTTTCATTTCCTCTACTGGCAAATGGAAAAATAAATGCAAATGATGTGAAAATTCTTGCTATACAGATTCTTCTAAATGAATAAATAGTCACAGAATTGTAGAAGAAATACTACAGAAGTACTTTGTAGAAGTACTTCTTCTTAATAGTGGTAGTTTCAATGACAGTGGTATTTTTTCATTTCAATTAAAAAAATAATAATGGGTTATAGAGTGAGTTCCTAAAAATTTCATTTCACTAGGCTTCATATATAAAATTTTGAAACATAAGGAAAGGTATCAGGCATTTACAGTATTTTACTATTCTGCTCAGTTGAGGAAATAAGACTCAAAATTATAAAAGAAAGCAAGGAAATTCTCTTAAGAACCTATCACATGCTAGGCACTGTGTCATGTATTTTACATGTACTACATCATTTAATCCTTAGGACAACTTTGTAAGGTAGGCATTATCCCCATTTTGCAGAGGAGAAAGAGTAAGGTTTGGAGAAGTTAAATTCTTTTCTGGCTATTCACCAGGAACTCGTACTCTCATGGTCATAACCTAGACTTTGCCATTATCAATAACTACCTCTCTACTCTATGTGAGTAGTGGCTCAGAGGTTAAAGCATCTGCCTGCAATGTGGGAGACCTGGGTTTGACCCCTGGGTCAGGAAGATCCCCTAGAGAATGAAGTGGCAACCCACTCCAGTATTCTTGCCTGGAGAATCCCATGGACAGAGGAGTGTGGTAGGCTACAGTCCACAGGGTCACAAAGAGTCAGACACGACTAAGTGAGCGATTTAACTTTTTAAATTTATTTTAACTCCTCTATTCTAATACCAATTTAATCATCTAATCTCTGACCAACGCCTCTTGTTTCTCCTCATTCCCTTCAGGATTCTCACTTCAACAATTACTCAACCCAACTGGAGCCCACAAACCATTTCATCCTGCCTCCTTTCCATTCTCTTTTACTCCCTTCTCATAATCTCCCTTTATGGCTCCCATTATTCAGCCTAGATTTGCAATATTATCACTCTCTAATGTATACCCTATTACCTCTGCCTTACTCTCTTTCCATCACTATAATTTAAAAATTCCAAACTTGGTTAAATCCAAAATTCTGTTTACACCATACCAATGTCTGTGCAACAGAACACTGCTGTAGAGAATAATCATGCTACCTACTAATACTTTAAATTGATGCCAAATAAACCTTAGTGTTACCCTTCTCCAAGGGATCTCCCCAACCCAGGAATCGAACTGAGGTCTCCCACACTGCAAGTGGATTCTTTACCAACTGAGCTATCAGGGAAGCCCGTGTTACCCAGCAATCCTACTATATTCCCCTAATTTACTTATTTGTTTACTCTTATAGATAACTATTTCCTACACTTCCCTCTCATCTCAAACCTCTAATATGACCACACTTGTCAGCTGGTAATGAAGCATGAAGACAATGCTCCCTCCACATCTACCTCTCTCCCTGCTTTTGCACCCATATACTGTTTTCCTTCTTTTTACTCCAAAAATGACTTATGCTCTGAAGGCCAATCTTTCACATCTGTACATTATATAACCTCTAACTCAAGACTTCCTGTCTGAGGAGGCCTTACAAATAGCTGTGAAAAAGAAGAGAAGCAAAAACCAAAGGAGAAAAGGAAAAGATAAACCCATTTGAATTCAGAGTTCCACAGAATAGCAAGGAGAGATAAGAAAGCCTTCCTTAGTGATCAGTGCAAAGAAATAGAGGGAAACTATAGAATGGGAAAGACTAGAGATCTCTTCAAGAAAATGAAGAGATACCAAGGAAACATTTCATGCAAAGATGGGCTCAATAAAGGACAGAAATGGTATGGATAACAGAAGAAGATATTAAGAGGTGGCAAGAATACACAGAAGAACTGCACAAAAAAGATCTTCATGACCCAGATAATCACAATGGTGGGATCACTCACCTGAAGCCAGACAGCCTAGAATGTGAAGACAAGTAGGCCTTAGGAAGCATCACTACAAACAAAGCTAGTGGAGGTAATGGAATTCCAGTTGAGCTATTTCAAATCCTAAAAGATGATGCTGTGAAAGTGCTGCACTCAGTATGCCAGCAAATTTGGAAAAGTCAGCAGTGGCCACAGGACTGCAAAAGGTCAGTTTTCATTCCAGTCCCAAAGAACGCTCAAAGTGAAAGTGAAGTCACTCAATCGTGTCCGACTCTGCGATCCCATGGACTGTAGCCCACCAGGCTCCTCCATCCGTGGAATTTTCTAGGCAAGAGTACTGGAGTGGGTTGCCATTTCCTTCTCCAGGGGATCTTCCCGACTTGGGGATAGAACCCAGGTCTACTGCATTGCAGGCAGATGCTTTACCGTCTGAGCCACCAGGGAATCCAAGAATGCTCAAACTGCTGCACAACTGTACTCATTTCACACACTAGTAAAGTAATGCTCAAAATTCTCCAAGTCAGGCTTCAAAAATATGTGAACCGTGAACTTCCAGATGTTCAAGCTGCTTTTAGAAAAGGCAGAGGAACCAGAGATCAAATTGCTAACATCTGCTGGATCATCAAAAAAGCAAGAGAGTTCCAGAAAAACATCTATTTCTGCTTTATTGACTATGCCAAACCTTTTGACCGTGGATCACAATAAACTGTGGAAAATTCTGAAAGAGATGGGAATATCACACGACCTGACCTGCCTCCTGAGAAATCTGTATGCAGGTGAGGAAGTAACAGTTAGAACTGGACATGGAACAACAGACTGGTTTCAAATAGGAAAAGGAGTACATCAAAGCTGTATATTGTCACCTTGCTTATTTCACTTACATGCAAAGTACATCATGAGAAACGGTGAGCTGGATGAAGCACAAGCTGGAATCAAGATTGCCAGGAGAAATATCAATAACCTCAGATATACAGATAACACCAACCTTATGGAAGAAAGTGAAGAAGAACTAAAGAGCCTCTTGATGAAAGTGAAAGAGGAGAGTGAAAAAGTTGGCTTAAGCTCAACATTCAGAAAACTAAGATCATGGCATCCGGTTCCATCACTTCATGGCAAATAAGATGGGGAAGCAATGGAAACCATGACAGAGTTTATTTTTGGGCGGGGGGTCCAAAATCACTGCAGATGGTGACTGCAGCCATGAAATTAAAAGACGCTTACTCCTTGGAAAGAAAGTTATGACCAATCTAGAGAGCATATTAAAAAGCAGAGACATCACTTTGCCAACAAAGGTCCATCTAGTCAAAGCTATGGTTTTTCCAGTAGTCATGTATGGATGTGAGAGTTGGACTATAAAGAAAGCTGCATACCAAAGGATTGATGCTTTTGAACTGTGGTGTTGGAGAAGGCTCTGGAGAATCCAACCAGTCCATCCTTAAAGAAATCAGTCCTGAATATTCATTGGAAAGACTGATGCTGAAGCTGAAACTCCAATACTTTGGCCACCTGATGCGAAAAACTGACTCATTTGAAAAGACACTGATCCTGGGAAAGATTGAAGGCGGGAGGAGAAGGGATGACAGAAGATGAGATGGTTGGATGGCATCACCGACTCAATGGACATGAGTTTGAGTAAACTCTGGGAGTTGGTGATGGGAAGGGAGACCTGGCGTGCTGTGGTTCATGGCGTCGCAAAGAGTTGGAGACTGAGTGACTGAATTGAACTGAACTCAAGAATAGCAATCCAGCAGTTGTGCTTTCTCCTATAATATCAACTTTTTCCTTTCTACTGGATCATACTCACATAATACCTCCCATCTTAAAAATAAATAAATCTTCCATCAACCCTTTCATTTCTCTCTAGCTATCACCCCAATGTCTGTTCTCTTTAATAGCAAAGCTCCTCAAAAGAAATGTCTGAAATTACTACTTCTGTTTCTTTTCCTGGTCACTCTTGATTCAATTCAAATAAGGCTTTAACATTCACCATTCTGAAATTACCTGTCAAAGTCATCAAAGATCTCCCCATGGGCTAATCCCAATAGTCAAGTCAACTTTAGGCCTATTATTCAGCCTATCAGCTGTACTGACCTAATTTATCCTTCTTAAAATGTTTTCTTCACTTGGCTTCCAGATTATTACTCTCTCTTGGTCTACCTTTATCTCACTAGCCACAAATGAGTCTCCTTTGCTGGTTCCTTTTGATCTCTTTGCCCTGTAAATGCTGGAGTGTCCCCACAGTCAGCTTCTTCTCTCTCATAACCACACAGTCTCTTAGATAAACTCATGCAGGCTTATGGCTTTAAATACTGTCAGTATGCTGACTATTCCTGAATTTTTAATTCAGACATCTGTAACCACTCAGTTGCCTGTTTAACATATCTGACTTGGATATTTAGTAAGTATCTTAAAACTTAAATGTCTGAAACCAAATTCCTGATTTCCCTAAAATGTTCTATTAATCTATTTCACCTCATTGACAGCTACTCAATCCTTCTAGGTGTTCAAGCCAAAACCACTAGACTCATCACTGATTCTTTTTTCCCCTCATATTCCACATCTGATCCACCAAGAAATACTGTTCACTAGATTTTTAAAATATAAAGGAAACTGATTACTGTCTATCTCTGTCTATCCACTGCTACTACCCTGGTTTCAGCCACCATTATCCCATACCTGGATTACTATAATAGCCTAAATGACCTCTCTCTGATTCTACTCTTGTCTTCCTAAAGTCTATGCTCTACACAGTATAGTCACTACAGTGCCCAATACTTCTTAGTACTGTATTCTTCTTACTATGCTTACTATCATTATCACAGAGTAACATAATATTTAATTACTCATATTATTGTCTTGTCTTTCACTAGAATGAAGGCTTTTATTTATCATTTAAAACAGAATATGAATTGTAAGATATATATATTTAATTTAAAAGGTGAGTCATTTTAACAAAAAAGGACAACAATGGCACAGGAGACATAAGGCACAAACTGTGTAAGACATACACGAAGAACTTAGGATACCCCTTTATTAGAGTGAAGACACTCTGATTTTATTTTTACTTTTACAAAGCAAAAGCTTTGTCTTACTCACTCTAGTATCCTCAGCACATAGAACAGGGTCTGGCATAGCAGGCACTCCCTCAATATATATTTACGGGAGGAAGGAGAGGAGGGAATGATGGAGACCAGATTTAAATCCAGGATCTGTCTGGCTTCCAAACCTCTGCTCTTCTGTTGACATAAGATTGCTCTTGATCCCAGCAGTACTATTAAAGAATTTTTTAAAAGAGTCTTGGACTTCCCTGGTGGGGCAATGGATAGGAATCCAACTGCTGATGTAGGGAATATGGGTTCAGTCCCTGGTCCGGAAAGATTCCACAAGCTGCACAGAAACTGAGCCTGCAAGACACAACTACTGAGGGCCATGCACCTAAAGCCTATGCTCCACAACAAGAGAAGCCACTGCAATGAGAAACCTGAGCACCACAACGAACAGTAGGTCCTGCATGCTGCAACAAGAGAAAGCCCATGCGAATCAATGAAGACCCAGCGCAACCAAAAATAAAATTAAAAGAAAAAAAAAAAAAAAGTGTCTTCACTTTAATAAAAGGGCATCCTAAGTTCTTCGTGTATATCTTACATAGTTTGTGCCTCATATCTCCTATACCATTGTTAACTTTTTTTTGTTAAAATGACTCACCTTTTAAATTAAGATATATGTACCTTACAATTCATATTCTACTATAATTGAAAAATAAAACTTGCCATAATAACTAAGTTATAATTAGTAGAATTCAAAAATATCAATCTAGGATTCCTCACTGGTCCAGTGGTTAAGACTCCATACTCCCCCTATTACAGACCGAAGTAAGTCAGAAAGAAAGATAAATACTGTATATTAATGCACATATATGGAATTTAGAATGACAGGACCAATGATCCTACATGCAGGGCAGCAAAGAAGACACAGATGTAAAGAACTGACTTTTGGACTCAGTGGGAGAAGGCAAAGATGGAAAGATTTGAGAGAAGAGCACTGAAACGTGTACATTATCATATGTAAAACAGAGGACCAGTGCAAGTTCAGTGCATGAAGCAGGGCACCCAGAGTCAGTGCTCTGGGACAATCCAGAGGGATAGGGTGGGGACAGAGGTGGGAGGGGGTTCAGGATGGGGGGACACATGTATACCTATGGCCAATTCATGTTGATGTATGGCAAAAAAAAAAGTCACAATATTGTAAAGCAATTATCCTCCAACTCAAATGAAAAAATTAATGGGAAAAAAAAGATCCCACACTCCCCAAGCAGGAGGCATGGCTTTGATTCCTGGGGGAACTAAGATTTCACATACTGTATGATGTGGCAAAAAGATTAAAAAAAAAAAAGGATCCATATACCACCTAAAATCACGCTGTAAACTATTTCTCATATAACTAATACACTAGAAAACAGATCAAACCTTATCAGGAAAAATTTTTATTAGGAAACAAACCAAATTTAT
Source organism: Neotragus moschatus (assembly GCA_006410615.1). NCBI lineage: Eukaryota > Metazoa > Chordata > Mammalia > Artiodactyla > Bovidae > Neotragus > Neotragus moschatus. The sequence goes on along the minus strand of SJYA01002148.1, from coordinate 1,460,072 downwards.
TTGACTGCGGCAGTGGTCACATAAATCTACATATGTGATAAAACACCCAGGAACTTACTATGCATACACCTACATACATACAAACGAGTGCACGTAAAACTGGTGAATTCTGAATTAGATTGGTGGATTGTATCAATATTGATTTCTTAATTGTGATGCTGTATTACAGTTATGCAAGATAATATCACTGGGGAAACTGAGTGAAGATTGTCAGAGCGCTCTTTGTCTTATTTCTTAAAACTGCACATGAAACCATTATTAATTTTTTTAAGTAAAAACAAACAAACAAAATCACAGATCTTTCTTGACTTGGAAAACAATATCACACATCAAGAAGATTCTAGAAAACGCTGGCATGTTAAATTCATAATATAAGATTAACTTGTATAGTGACTGATACAAGGAGAAAGTATGGTGCTTAATAAATAAGTGTCCACGTATTGCTTGTCTTGGTAGTAGATAGGGAGACTACCCTCATCCTAGACAACAGAAGTAAAGGCAGGGAATGACTAATATTTAGTCCAGTTGAGGTGTGATAAGAACTGCAATACAGCTGTAGCTTAAAGCTCCCAAGAGCTGGGGAGCCAAGCATGAAAGAAAGAGAAACAGCCAGAAAGGAGGAAGAAGGGTAATTTGGGGTCAAGATTCCTTGTGGCTTTGGATATCATAATTCTTTAAAAATTTCATACTATTAGAAGGGAGAAACAATAGAAGATTTTCAAGTAAGGGGTGAGAGTAGGCCTGTTTTACAAAGACGTATATATGGTTGGTGGTACTGTGGCAAATGAAACTGTGAAAGCAGAGAAGCAGCTACTTAACATTCCTAACAGAAAACGAGGTCTGTTCCCAAGCTGCAGAGTTCATAAAAACACAGATCATTACTAGTCTATAGGCAATATTTAAAGACAGGAAAATAGGTAAGATTACTTAAAATAGTCACTAGAACGCTGAGGGAACTCCAAGGAATATTTACATAGAAAAGATATGCTATGGTCTGAATCTCTGTGTTCCCCCAGAATTCATATGTGGAAATCCTATTCCTCAAAGGTGATAATGGTATTAGGAGGTGAAACTTTGCAGAGGTGAAGGCAGAATGCTGCTGCTGCTGCTGACTCTGTGTGACCCTATAGATGGCAGCCCACCAGGCTCCCCTGTCCCTGGGATTCTCCAAGCAAGAACACTTGTCTGGGTTGCCATTTCCTTCTCCAATGCATAAAAGTAGAAAGTAAAAGTGAAATCGCTCAGTCGTGTCCAACCCTTAGTGACCCCATGGACTGCAGCCCTTCAGGCTCCTCTGTCCATGGAATTCTCCAGGCTAGAATACCGGAATGGGTAGCATTCCCTTCTCCAGGGAATCTTGTTTTTGCTGACTCTATAGAGCTTCTCCATCTTTGGCTGCAAAGAATATAATCAATCTGATTTTGGTATTGACCATCTGGTGATGTCCATGTGTAGAGTCTTCTCTTATGTTGTTGGAAGAGGGTATTGGCTATGATCAGTGCATTCTCTTGGCAAAACTCTATTGGCCTTTGTCCTGCTTCATTCTGTATTCCAAGGCCAAATTTGCCTGTTACTCCAGGTGTTTCTTGACTTCCTACTTTTGCATTCCAGTCCCCTTTAATGAAAAGGACATCTTTTTTGGTGTTAGTTCTAGAAGATCTTGTATGTCTTCATAGAACCATTCAACTTCAGCTTCTTCAGCATTACTGGTTGGGGCATAGACTTGGATTACTATGATACTGAACGGTTTGCCTTGGAAATGAACGGAGATCATTCTGTCATTTTTGAGATTGCATCCAAGTATTACATTTTGGACTCTTTCATTGACTATGATGGCTACTCCATTTCTTCTAAGGGATTCTTGCCCACAGTAGTAGATATAATGGTCATTTGAGTTAAATTCATCCATTCCAGTCCATTTTAGTTCACTGATTCCTAAAATGTCGACCTTTACCCTTGCCATCTCCTGTTTGACCACTTCCAATTTGCCTTGATTCACGGACCTAACATTCCAGTTTCCTAAGCAATATTGCTCTTTCAGCATCAGACTTTACTTCCATTACCAGGCATATCCACAAATGGGTATTGCTTTTGCTTTGGCTCCATCTCTTCAGTCTTTCTGAAGTTACTTCTCCACTGATCTCCAGTAGCATATTGGGCACCTACTGACCTGGGGAGTTCATCTTTCAGTGNGACAGGGAGGCCTGGTGTGCTGCAACTCATGGGGTCGCAAAGAGTCGGACACGACTGAGCGACTGAACTGAACTGAACTACCATACTTTTAAAAGTTAGGTTGTATAAGCTAGCCTGGGGGCATAACCTTATCCTTATTTCTTTGGTAGCCCACATACTGAACTTCAAACAAACTTGGAATATAACCTATCTATAAGTTGGAGTTCTTCTCTACTGTTCAGCAAGCAACCTTTTCCTAGGTCAGGCTTTACTTACATCAGCCATACTGTTAAGGTTTCTTGTATATCCTTCAGTTTTCTAGCCCTGTTAAGAAATTATCTTATGACCCAGTAACCTAATAAATATTCAGATCCCAAACCACACATTTCAATACTGAGTTCTTTATTACCCTGGATTCTCTGCTATTGTTTATAAGTAATAATCAGTCTTAACTTCAACCAGAGTGCAAACTCTGAAACCCTGCTGTCTGACAGAGTTTCCCTCAACACTAAGGACAGTCTTGAGTACAAAAGCTCGATATAGTTCCAAATTAACTGCAAAAAAAAGACATCCAAGTCTAAACAAGATTATAAATACTTTAAAGATATCTGTATGGATTGGGAGAAAATATTTGCAAATGATGTGACCGACAAGGGATTAGTCTCCAAAATTTACAAAGAGCTCACAAGGCTTAACAGCATTAAAGCAAACAATCCTATCAACAAATGGGTAAAAGTAGACATTTCTCCAAAGGAAACATACAGATGGCCAAGAGACACATGAAAAGATGTTCAACACTGCTAATTATTAGAGAAATGCAAATCAAAACTACAATGAGGTATCACCTCATACCAGTCAGAATGATGGATACATGCACCCCAAGGTTCACTGCAGTACTCTTTACATTAGTCAAGACATGGAAGCAACCTGAATATCTATCTAGAGGAATGGATAAAGAAGACGTGGTACATATATACAATGGAATATGATTCAGTCATTAAAAAGAATGAAATAATGCCATTTGCAGCAACACAAATGGACCTAGAGATTGTCATAGTGAGTGAAGTATGTCAGACAGAGAAGAAAAACTATCATATGATATCTGTTATATGTGGAATCGAAAAAGAAATGATACAAATGAACTTACTTAAAAACAGAGACTCACAGACTTAGAGAACAAATCAGTTTCTGGGGGGAAGGGATAGTTAGGAAGTGTGGGATGAACATGTACATACTCCTATATTTATAATGGATAACCAACAAGGACCCACTGTATAGCACATGAAACTCTACTCAATGTTATGTGGCAACGTGGATGAGAGGAGGGTTTGGGAGAGAATGGACACATGTATATGTATGGCCGAGTTCCTTCACTGTTCACCTGAAACTGTCACAAAATTGTTAATCAGCTATAAGATGTCTGTATGACGACCCAATTTATATTCCATTGTCACCTACCTTCTTTAAAATTTGTATGTGGATGTTGACTAGTCAATTTCTGGATACCCTGGGTGTGTATAAAGTATACACACACACACACACACACACACACACACACACTCTTTTTCCCTAGGCTCACAGAATTCTATCTTTTCAAATGTAGAATTTGTTTCAGAAGTAAAGAATCAAGATTATGATAGAACATTATTATCCTGTTTCATTATTGCTATAATAATGTGTTTCATCTATAGGTCACTGAGGAAACAAGTTGTGTTCCATTGTCATCTATCTACTTTAAATTCTTTATGAGTGTCCATCAATTAAACTGAATGTAATCTAGACTTGAGACATATGAAAATGATCTACTGCATAGAGATTATGTATGTTGCGGAACATTAACATTGTTCAATAATTTTGACATTATGTCTAAAAACACAGCAGAGGAAAGGAAGAAATTTTTTTTAAAACTGGAGTCTTTATATTATATATATGTGATATGGCTCTGTGTGAAACAAGTTTTAAAGAAAATGGGCAAGAACACTGATAAAGTTACCTGTAATCATTCCGATCATCAGCTTTTATTCCAGGCCAATCTCTCTTCAGATACTGACTAGCTAACTTCTGGATACCCTGTTAAAAGATACAAATGTAATATAAATTAAGTTATAAAATAAACAGTGTGCTATAAAGGAAGCTCTTTTCCTTAAAATACACTACTTAGCAAATCCCATCTTTCTATATGTAAATTTAATTCAGAAGTAAAGAACCAATGATAAACAGCAGAACACTATAACTGTTTTCATTATTTTCAAAGTCTTCTTTTGTTCTCATTTTTAAGAAAAAGGTTAAATATAAAGATGAGAAAATTGAAACTTAATTGAAACACTTTTCATTTCACCAAACTATGTGACCAGCCACAGAAACAAACTACCCCTGGTATATCACAGGGAACACAGCTGTCCACCTCCAGAGCTCTGATGACTCAGTTTGACATCTCAATTTCCCATCGTTCCTCTGCTGCAGCATTTACTGCATTTCTGAATTCAAGGAGCCAAACTCATATACCAGAAAATAGTACAACACATTCAATTTGGAGTAGACAGATAAATACTGGCTTGAAAAATTAATGCACAAACTCTGGTGCTATTCCATACTAGTAATTTTCAAGACACAATTTCAAGTGTTTTTTTCTTCTTCTTCTTTTTAAATAATACTGTGGCACAAATCACTTAAATGGGAAAAATTAGTTTCACAAAGAAATACCCAATTATTGTTATCCATACAAACATGAACCTAGACAAAACAGTATTTATTCATAACAGGTACAGTGGGTATCAGAATTTGAATAGAGAATATGATTTCATTGGCAAGAGAGGTTAAATTATTCCCTCTGAGTATAGAACATACTACTTTTAGAAGGAAACATATGTAGTCCCCTAATATTGTAACAGGGCCCAATGTAATGGATCAGAAATCATTAAGTTTGGGGTATTCATCTCCATACATGCAACTTTAAACGGAACAAATAAAAGTGCTGAGATGAAGAACAATCACATGAACTGGCTACCTGCTTTCAGCACAAATTGCCCAAGCGATGGTTCACTCTATACATGATACCTTTCTAGTAAGGTCTGATGCCACATCAATTTGGCTTAATTAAATCCACTGTTGAATGCTTCTGTTTATTATTTTTTTAATGAGCACAACCAAGAATAATAGAGAAGCTCCTTTGAATCTCAATTCCTTTTGAACTTGGCAGTAGTTTGGTTTCACTGTTTTCAGGTTCTATGGATTCTGAAAACTAACAAACACTGCATATCCACAACACTCACTTACATGCCTTGTACTTTAGGGAATACAATTATTAAAACTTCTCTGAAATTGGACAGAATTTCAATTCTGTATCTTTTTCAAAGCGTTATTTGTATGAAATATCTTCCCATCACTCTCATTCCTACTGGCTGAATTCTAGCTGCTCCTTCTTTAAAATGATTTTTAAATTTCCTAACACAAAATATTAAAATGTATATAAAGAAAAATGTAGAAAGTTTCATTGACTGTTTGATTTCATTTCATTAAAAGAGAACAGTTCATCATTCTTTCTCCATCTGTTAGCTTGAATTCTTTTTTAAAGAATTATCCCCTCAGGGACTATTTGGGTATACTAAGGTACAATTCTTATAGGAAAGGCAAGATAAATATCTGACTGCCAGTTTTGGTCCAAAAGTGAAGAATGAATTTTTAAAGTAACATTATGCACTCGCATGTTTTGAATAATGGATGTGTTTCAATCTATTGCAGTCATTATTCTCTCAGTGCTCCAAATGCTACATCAGTGGTCAGTGGGAGTTCCTCCAAGTTGGTGTCCACATTATGACCCCAACATATTTAAATAATTTTGTTTTCTTTTACAGTTCCTATTTCAGATCTTCAGTAAGCTAGTTTTCCAAGGAATTCTGATTCCTTTCAGAGAGAAACCATATTCAGAGACCTTTGTATCTTTCTCTAAGAGGGCTTTTCTAATCACACTGTATACAAAGTAGCTCACCCTTCACTCAGCTGCTATGTCTCACACTATCCTCAGTTCAGTTCAGTTCAGTCGCTCAGTCATGTCCGACTCTGTAATCGCATGAATCACAGCAGNTTCTGATTCCTTTCAGAGAGAAACCATATTCAGAGACCTTTGTATCTTTCTCTAAGAGGGCTTTTCTAATCACACTGTATACAAAGTAGCTCACCCTTCACTCAGCTGCTATGTCTCACACTATCCTCAGTTCAGTTCAGTTCAGTCGCTCAGTCATGTCCGACTCTGTAATCGCATGAATCACAGCAGGCCAGGCCTCCCTGTCCATCACCAACTCCAGGAGTTTACTCAAACTCATGTCCATCAAGTCGGTGATGCCATCCAGCCATCTCATCCTCTGTCGTCCCCTTCTCCTCCTGCCCCCAATCTCTCCCAGCATCAGAGTCTTTTCCAACGAGTCAACTCTTCTCATGAGGTGGACAAAGTATCGGAGTTTCAGCTTTAGCATCAGTCCTTCCAATGAATACACTATCCTACAGTATTCATAATCCTTATATATTGCTCATTGTTACTGTGTCATTTCAATATGTTTTGTCTATTTGCTGACTATAAGCTCTTTCAGGTATCAATCTTGTCGTTTTTTTTAAATTACTCTGTCTCCAGGCTATATATAGCAGAGCCTAGTATTCATTGATACCAATAATGTCCCTTGACTGCATAAATAAATGCCACCTACATAATTTCATTCCTAATGTATAATATTCAAACTCCTTTTGTGTTTTTGCCATTTGGAATTAGAAACATTTAAACCAAAATTTCTCTGGGTCCTTAATTTTCATACAAAGAGAAAAAACATATACCAGATTTCTAACATTATGACCAGATGGTTTTAATATGATAAATAAGCTCATTAATAAAATTAGTCAAATTTGACCATCTTCATTATCAAAAGGGAACACACATATAGATACCCAAGCAATGAAAAAAGAACATATTTTATGAAGATTCAAGTAAATTAAGATTCCTGAATTCAAAGAAATCATAATGTGTAGACAGAGTAAGAAGCATTCAACATAAAATGGGAAGCAACAGATGGGTTACTATCTTAAAAGTGGCAATAAGTGATACAAGTACCCAGGAGGAAAAATTATCTGATATTTTCCTAACAAATTAATTTAAATAATATTATAGTGACTTTTTCAGTTTAGTCACTGCTCAAGTTGCTGCAGAACACTTCATATAGAACATGGGATGTGACAGTAGCCTCAGATTATGAAGACTAAGAGGGCAGAATGGCAGCACTATAAAGATATATAAAACAAATGAACTCATTAACAAACATCTCAACACTCTTATTTCTCATAATTTCATTAGGCCTTGTTATGATACAGAAAAATTTTTGGATACTTAGAATACACAAATTCTACTTGAAGTTAAGTTTGAATTAGAATCCCTAGTTATCATTCTAAATCTTCACCCTCAAAATCATTTTGAAGTAGATTTTATATAATTCTTTAAAAAGTTTTTGAAATTATTTCAACTTGTTATCTTTTTTATGCATTATGAGATACAAAAGCAATATCTAGAGCTCTAAACTACAATGTTGAACTGTATTAAACTGAATGGAGCCCTTCAGAGATGAGATGAGGGATTCATGAAATAGACAAACAGCGAGAGCTTTAGATGAAAGACTTTATTCAAGTTAGTTCACAGAAACAGGAATCATGATTCCTGTGTGTTCCATGCAGCTGTTCAAGATCTAATCTGCATGGACGCTCAAGAAATACTCCATGGCCCTGATAGGAAAGGTCATAAATAACATTGCATGCTTCTGAAAGCATTATATACTTAACTCGTCTACCTTTTACATCATGCTTAAGGCTATATCTTATGTATAAAAGGTTTCTTTGTACAGAAAATAAAATCTACCATGAGTAAATGGCTAAGGAAAATAAACCTGTGGCTGGCAACTTTTTTTAATTTTTTTTTTTTAATCTCTTCCCTAGCCCACAGTATTACTATCTAAAATTGGTGCATTAGACATACAATATTTATTTGTATTTACATTAGTATCATTCAAATATAATGCTGATTTGATTTCTAATACAGTTTACTCTGGAGCAGTGGTTTCCACAAAAATGTACTATCAATATACTCTTTGGAACACCCAATAACATCCCATTTCAACTTTTAAAAAGCTATCAGTGTCTAATGTAAGACTTGCTTTGTTTCACCTCTCAATAACACTTGTTATATTGCTCTAACAAGTGAAGCAACACAAAGAAAGTCACTGTTCAATAGACACTGGGAAACGGACTGATGGCTTAACCTTTTGTCCATTTACCACAAGAAGCTGAGCAGAAGTGTGCTCTGTGGCTCTCACATAGGTTATTCTGTATCCAATTCTGTCATGAAATTCCCAATACTGTGTAAATGATTATTAAAAATTAAAGTCCATGGAATAAGTTGGATACTTCTCAAACTGATGTATATTATACAATGCCTTTACTATTCTAAAATTATTTTAATAATAATAGAGAACTTAACACCCTCTCCTTAAGGGAAGTTTTGAAATATTTTTCATTGCTTTGTAGAGCATATAAATGAAGTTAAGGTAAAAAAAAAAAACCATTATTTTAAATTATATAATAAATTATCTTTGCATACTTTTCTATTCATTCCATGATAAAATGAGGTATTAATCTCATGTTACATATTAAACATGTATTTACATATTTTAAGACTCTTCCTTTTATCAAAATAAAGATTAACTGTGTTTAAATGTAATTATATATGAAAAAAATGTAATTATGTAAGTTCTAATGACATATTGGGGGCAGCAGAGGATGAGATGGTTAGATAGCATCACCAACTCAATGGACATGAACCTGAGCAAACTCCAGTAGTTAGTGAGGGACAGGAAAGCCTGCCATGCTACAGTCCATGGAGTTGCAAAGAGTCAGACAGGACTCAGCAACTGAACAACAACATATTAAATGACCTATGTGATTTTAGAACCAAACAGAATAAAAAAGAGAAAGAATTTAACACTCACTTATGATAAAGAAAACTCTCAAAAACTAGCAATGGAAGGAAACTTCCTTAGCCTAATAAAAGGTATATACAAAAAGCCTACAGTTAACATACTTCTAGGAGAAGGAAATGGCAACCCACTCCAGTGTTCTTGCCTGGAGAATCCCAGGGACGGGGGAGCCTGGTGGGCTGCCGTCTATGGGGTCGCACAGAGTCGGGCACGACTGAAGCGATTTAGCAGCAACAGCAGCAGCAACAGCAGCAGAAAATGAATGCTTTCCCTGTAAGACTGAGAATAAGGCAAAGATGTGCTCTCTCACCAGTCCTCTACAACACTGTACGTGTAGTCCCTGGTGGCTCAACCAGTAAAGAGACTGCCTGCAATGCAGGAGACCCAAGTCCAGTCTCTGGGCTGGGAAGATCTCCTGGAGAAGGGAATGACAACCCACTCCAGTATTCTTGCCTGAAGAATCCCATGGACAGAGGAGCCTGGTGGGCTACAGTCCATGAGGTCACAAAGAGTCGGACAACGACTGAATGACTAATACTTTCACTTTCATATGTAGTCCCACCTAGTACAAAAAGGCCAAAAAAGGAAGTTAAAAGAGATACAGACAGACAGGAAAAAATAAAACTATCTTTATTTAAAGATGACATGATTGTCTATGTAGAAAACCCCAAATAATCTACAAAAAAAAAAAAAACCTCCAGGAACTAATAATTAAGTTTAGCAGGTGGCAAGATACAAGGACAACATATAAAACTCAACTGTTCTCCTGTGCACCTGTAATGAACAAGTAGTATTTGAAATTAAAAAAAAAAAATAGGATAGCATTGTGGGCAAAATGAAACTCAGGAATAAATCTAACAAAATACATGTAAGAACTATAGAGGGAAAAGTCCAAACCACTGATGAAAAAAATCAGAAAATCCCATGTTAACAGATTAGAAGAGTTCACATTATTAAGATGTCAATTATTCTGAATTTCACTTATTCATTCACGGCAATCCAAATAAAAATTCCAGAAAGCTAAATATGAAAAGACTGATTTTAAAATGTACATGGAAAGGTAAAGGTACCAGAAATAGCCAAACAATTCTGAAAAATATGAACAAAGTCAGAGGACTCACATTATGAGTTCAAAGCTAATTATAACACTACACTATAATGTTACAGTGTGGTACTGGCAAAAAAAGGACATATAGATCAATGGATAGAAAAGAGCCCAGAAACAGATCCATACAAACACAGTAAACTGATTTTTCACAAAGCACAAACGCAACCAGATGAAGAAAGGATAGTCTACATGAGTAAATGGTTGGAACAACTGGATAATCAAATGCCAAAAAATGAACATAAACACATATATCATAACTTACACAAAAATTAACTCAAAATAGTTCATAAATGTAAAGCACATGTACAAAACATGTAGGGGAACACAAATCTCCTTTACCTCTGGCAAAGAGTTTTTGCATGTAATATCAAAAGTAACACATGAAGGAAAAAATTAAAAATTGGACTTCATCACAAACTTTCCTTTGGGAAAGACACTAGGAAAAATACATGCAAATCACATATCTGATAAAGGACTGCATCCAAAATATATACAGAGCCCTTAAAACTCAACAGTAAGGAAAAAACCAACCCAGTTTTTTAGAAGAGTAAAAGATCTGAACACACACTTCATGAAGATGATGTAATGATAGTAAATAAGCATATGAAAAATGTTGAACATCACTTGTCACTATGAAAGTGCAGATTAAAACAATGAGGTACCACTACATACCTATTAGAATAGCTCAAATCTAAAAAAATACTACAATGTTAAATGTTAATGAGAATGCAGAGCCATAGGACATGCCTCTACTGGCAGAAATGTAAAATGATACAACCACTCGGGAAAACAATTTGGAAACTTCCTATAAAATCAAACACTTTCCATACGACTCAGCAATAGCACTCCTAGGTAGTCCACAAAACTGATGAGAAAATTTATGCTCACACAAAACCCTGCACATGAATGTTTCAAGTGGTTTTATTCATGAAAGTGGAAGCAGCCAAGACATCCCTCAATAGATGAACAAACTATGGTACATCACTACAACAGAGTACCATGCAGTAATAAAAACTAATTAAAAAATTAAAACTAATAATTTGTACAACTTGAATAAGCCTTTTTTCTTGTCAAAATTAATTTATTTTTTATTGAAGGATGATTGCTTTACAGAGTTTTGTTGTTTTCTGTCAAACCTCAACATTCATGTTGAAGTCTTTTCTTCTATAAAATTTTTGGCCATGCTGCATAGCAGGCAGGATCTTAGTTCTCCAGCCAGGGATTGAATCTGTATCCTCCACAGTCGAAGTGTAGAATCTTGACCACTAGACTGCCAGGGAAGTCCTGGATAAATCCTAAATGCATTTTGCCAAATGGAAAAAAAACAAATAAAAAAACTATATATACACCTTGTGAAATGAAATATGTGTTGTCCCTAGTTCCTGGTACAGAGCTCATAAAAGTCTTGTGGATACAGGTGCTAGGTGAATTTTGTTCTAACATTTAGCCTTTGAGCCCCAGTTCATGACACAGAGTTCCTAAGTCTCACTGATTTTCCTGGGTGATAGCAATGTCTTTTGTTCTTTCAGGCAACTCTAGGTGGGCTCTTGGATGAGGGCTGGTCACCAGAAAGACTAAGCCGTATTTCTGGAATTTCCAGCCCCATTTCTTAATCTCTAGAGAGGAGAAAGGGGCCAGAATGGAGTTCATAACTGATCATACTCACATGATGAAGCCTCCATAAACATCCCAATAGTATGGGGTTGAGAGTTTTCAGGTTGGTGAAAATCCACAGATGGTGGGAGAATGGCATATCCAGGGAAGGCAAGGAAGCCCTACACCCCTTCCCACATACACCTGCACTATGCAACTCTGGCAGAGATGATGAGAGTTCAAAATGTGGTGGAGACACTGGAGATCAAACCAGACTGATAAAGATATTTAGCAGGGAAATTTGACATGATAATGGTTGGCAATGGTCTGCTTCCCTGGCAGTTCAGGAATAAAGAATCAGTCTGCCAACTCGAGTTTGATCTGGGGGATGGGAATCCTGGAAGAGAACATGCCATCCAGCTCCAGTATTGTGTTGGGAAAATTCCATGGCCAGAGGAGCCTGTCAGGCTACAGTTCATATAGGGTTGCAAAGAATTAGACAAGACTGAGCGAATGAGAAAGAAATGCAAAAAAAGCAAAATGGCTGTCTGAGGAGGCCTTACAAATAGCTGTGAAAAGAAGAGAGGTAAAAGGCAAAGGAGAAAAGGAAAGATAAACCCATTTGAATTCAGAGTTCCACAGAATAGCAAGGAGAGATAAGAAAGCCTTCCTCAGTGATCAGTGCAAAGAAATAGAGGAAAACAATACAATGGGAAAGACTAGAGATCTTCAAGAAAATTAGAGATACCAAGGGAACATTTCATGCAAAGATGGGCTCAATAAAGGACAGAAATAGTATGGACCTAACAGAAGCAGAAGATATTAAGAGAAGGTGGCAAGAAAACACAGAACTGTACGAAAAAGATCTTCATGACCCAGATAATCACAATCACTCACCTACACCCAGACATCTTGGAATGTGAACTCAAGTGGGCCTTAGGAAGCATCATTACGAAGAAAACTAGTGGAGGTGATGGAATTCCAGTTGAGCTATTTCAAATCCTAAAAGATGATGCTGTGAAAGTGCTGCACTCAGTATGCCAGCAAATTTGGAAAAGTCAGCAGTGGCCACAGGACTGCAAAAGGTCAGTTTTCATTACAATCCCAAAGAAAGGCAATGTCAAAGAATGTTCCAACTACTGCACAACTGCACTCATCTCACACGCTAGTAAAGTAATGCTCANGGAATTCCAGTTGAGCTATTTCAAATCCTAAAAGATGATGCTGTGAAAGTGCTGCACTCAGTATGCCAGCAAATTTGGAAAAGTCAGCAGTGGCCACAGGACTGCAAAAGGTCAGTTTTCATTACAATCCCAAAGAAAGGCAATGTCAAAGAATGTTCCAACTACTGCACAACTGCACTCATCTCACACGCTAGTAAAGTAATGCTCAAAATTCTCCAAGCCAGGCTTCAGTAATACATGAACCATGAACTTCCAGGTGTTCAAGCTGGATTTAGAAAAGGCAGAGGAACCAGAGATCAAATTGCCAACATCTGCTGGATCATTGAAAAAGTAAGAGAGTTTCAGAAAAACATCTACTTCTGCTTTATATGACTGTGCAGATCACAATAAACTGTGGAAAATTCTGAAAGAGAGAGGAACACCACACCACCTGACCTGCCTCTTGAGAAACCTATATGCAGGTCAGGAAGCAACAGTTAGAACTGGACATGGAACAACAGACTGGTTTCAAATTGGGAAAGGAGTACGTCATGGCTGTATATTGTCACCCTGCTTATTTCACTTATATGTAGAGTACATCAAGAGAAACACTGGACTGGAGGAAGCACAAACTGGAATCAAGATTTCCAGGAGAAATATCAATAACCTCAGATATACAGATACCACCACCCTTATGGCAGAAAGTGAAGAAGAACTAAAGAGCCTCTTGATGAAAGTGAAAGAGGAGAGTGAAAAAGGTGGCTTAAGCTCAACATTCAGAAAATGAAGATCATGGCATCTGGTCCCATCACTTCATGGGAAATAGATGGGGAAATGGTGGAATCAGTGGCTGACTTTATTTTGACTCCAAAATCACTGCAGATGGTTACTGCAGCCTTGAAAAGAAAAGATGCTTACCCCTTGGAAGGAAGGTTATGACCAACCTAGAGAGCATATTAAAAAGCAGAGAGATTACTTTGCCAACAAAGGTCAGTCTAGTCAAGGTTATGGTTTTTCCAGTAGTCATGTATGGATGTGAGAGTTCGACTCTAAACAAAGCTGAGCACAGAAGACTTGATGCTTTTGAACTGTGGTGTTGGAGAAGACTCTTGAGAGTCCCTTGGACTGCAACAAGATCCAACCAGTCCATACTAAAGGAGATCAGTCCTGGGTGTTCATTGGAAGGACTGTTATTGAAGCTGGAACTTTAATACTTTGGCCATCTGATGCAAAGAGCTGACTCATTTGAAAAGACCCTGATGCTGGGAAAGATTGAAGGCAGGAAGAGAAGGGGATGACAAAGGATGAGATGGTTGGGGTGGCATCACTGACTCAATGGACCTGAGTTGAGTAGACTCCAGGAGTTCGTGATGGACAGGGAGGCCTGGTGTGCTGCAGTTCATGGGGTCGCCAAGAGTTTGACACAATTGAATGACTGAACTGAACTGAGCAAATGAACACACAAGAGGAAGGGATAAGAAGGAAGGAGACAACAAAGATGACTCTCCGTATTTTGGCTTTATACAAATGGACAGATGGTGGTATCTTCCCCAGGGATGTATACACAGGCAGGCTACATAACTGCAGAAAGGGCTAATGGATTATAATACAAATGATCCTAGATTTAGCAGAAGTATAAGGAAAGAGAAGTCACTATCTCTCCTAAAGTGAGAGATGTCAGGAAAACCTACTTGAACTTAAGTACTCTGGAACTGGATCTGAAAAAGGCAAATACGAATTTGACCACATGAGAAAGGAAGGGGGTGTTTCAGGTTTTGGCAAAACTGAGGTGGAAAAAAAACAACAACTGTGATATAAAAAATAATAGGGAAAATGCAGAGAAGCATCAGAACAAGCAACCAACTTCTTCTTTGAAGCTTACATTTACACTTTATATAATGAACTCTTCTTTAGTATTTAGGAGATAACTACTCTCAAAGAAGTTTTTCACGAAGTTATTCCTGTACTTTAAGAAAGACCCTCCAGTGTCTTTCTTTTACATAATTCAGAGTAAAGCACTATTACTACCACTGTGCTTACAATGCAATCATAAAAACACATTTAAAAAGATGTTCGCTTGAAGAGTTGTGGTCTTAATAATAACTAGCATATATCATTTTAAGTTAATTTACTGTGCTTATAAAGCTCAATGTTTCCTTTAATATAAATAAGAGGTAGAAAATTATCTGCTTGAATTACATTTAGCTCTCCAATGAATGTTGCTATTACAACAATGAAGAGAAAGTATGTGCATAAATCCTGTTGGACTTAAAGGGAGAAGACATGTTAAATGTCCAGTTTATACAATGCTGTTGCCAATATAACTTGGAAGTTTGTCTAGTAAAAGGTTATCTTCCTTATAGGAGGCAAAAGGCCAAATCTACCTGATATTAAATACTAAATGTCAGTTATCTGATCATTTTCAAGTTCACGTCAACCATCCCACTCCAGTTTTGTTGACTCCTATAGAGTTCTTCCACTTATTCCAAAACAGTTTTAATCAAGAGAAAATCCTACTGACTAAAAGCACTGACTTAGCTTCTCTCTCTTACTTCAATAGTTTTTACTGCATTTTTCCATTTTTCAGTAGACTGTTTAACCACAAAATGATGGTTATACTTTTATGAATTTTTTTCTTCCCCCCACATTTTGGGAATTTTTCTTTTCACATTGCTAGAAGCCATTAGTAAGAAAAACAATAGTTTTCACTAACTGTTACAGTCATCTTCCAATAGAGATTTATATTATTTTCTGTCAAAAAATAAATTTAAGGGTTTATTTTATAATATTTAAAACATTACCAATTGGAAGACATAAATGATGACACATTTTTAGAGCAAAATATACTAACTTTGCCTTATTTAGAATGTTAAAGTCACTAGACATCATCAAAATTATGTTTTTTTCAATTGTTAAAGTTAGATTTTAAACGCTTGGATTAGCTGATACCTATGTGTAAGCTGACTGAAGGGTCTTATTGAGGGGGAAAAACAAGGTAGGTGCTGTTGTTTTTAAATAATAACAAAAGTGTTATATTAGTCAACATAATTGAACTATCCACTTGATCTCAAAGACAGCTATAAAAGCAGTTCCTTCTTCAAGCAGAAACTGGAATGTTTCAAATCAACAAGCAAATAATTTTATAAGCTGGACCCTTTGTTTTTTGTTGGTCAGTTGTTAACTCATGACTGACTCTTTGGACCCCATGGACTGCAGCATGCCAGGCTCCGCTATCCTTCACTAGCTCCCAGAGTTTGCTCAGATTCAGATCCACTGAGTCAGTGATACTGTCTAGCCATCTCATCCTCTGCCACCCACATATTCTTTTGCCTTCAATCTTTCCTAGCATCACAGTCTTTTCCAATGAGTTGGCTCTTCGCATCAAGTGGCAAAAGAATTAGAGTTTCAGTTTCAGCATCAGTCCTTCCAATGAATATTCAATTCTTCAGGATTGACTGCTTTCATCTCCCTTGCAGTACAAGGGACTCTCAAGAGTCTTTTTCAACACCACAATTCAAAAGCATCAATTCTTTGCTGCTCAGCCTTCTTTATGGTTCAACTCTCATATCTGTACATGACTACTCAAAAAACTATAGCTTTGACTATATGGACTTTGGTCAGCAAAGTGATGTGTCTGCTTTTCAATATGCTGTCTAGGTTGGTTACAGTTTTCCTCCCAACTGAAGGAGGGAATAGCAAACCACTCCAGTATTTTTGTTGTAAGAACTCTATGAACAGTATGAAAAGCATCCTTAGTTATCTTGAAATAGAGGGGGGCAACCCAAAAGAGAGACAAAATGTGACTGAAAATTTAAGGCCAATGAAAGCCATTCTTCCTCATTTCTCCTGTTGGATGGAAAACATAACCATTAAACTTAACAGCTGAGTACTTAATATTCCCTCAACTAATATTTAAAGTCAGGCTTCCCTGGTGGCTCAGTAGTGAAGGATTCACCTGCCATTACAGGAGATGCAGTTTCAATCCTTTCCTGGCGAAGGAAATGGCAACCCACCCTAGTATTCCTGTGTGAAGAATCCCAGGGACAGAGGAGCCTGGTGGGCTACAGTCCAGTTCAGCTTAATTCAGTCACTCAGTCAGGTCTGACTCTTTGTGATCCCATAGACTGCAGCATGCCAGGCTTTCCTGTCCATCACCAACTCCCAGAGTTTGCTCAAGCTCAAATCCATCAGGTTGGTGATGCCATCCAACCGTCTTATCTTTTGTTGTCTCCTTCTTCTCCTGCCTCCAATGTTTCCCAGCTTCAGGGTCTTTTCAAATGAGTCTGTTCTCCACATCAGGTGGCCAAAGTATTGGAGTTTTAGCTTCAGCATCAGCCCTTCCAATGAATGTTCAGGACTGATTTCCTTTAGGATGGACTGCCTGGATCTCTTGCAGCCCAAGGGACTCTCAAGAATCTTTCCAACACCACAGTTCAAAAACATCAATTCTTCAGTACTCAGCCTTCTTTATAGTCCAACTCACATATCCACACATGACTACTGGAAAAACCATAGCATTGACTAGATGGACCTTTGTTGGCAAATAATGTCTCTGCTTTTTAATATGCTGTCTAGGTTGGTCATAACTTTTCTTCCAAGGGGTAAGCGTCTTTTAATTTCATGGATGCAGTCACCATCTGCAGTGATTTTGGAGCCCCCCAAAATAAAGTCTGTCACTGTTTCCATTGTTTCTCCATCTATTTGCCATGAAGTGTTGGGACCAGGTGCCATGATCTTCGTTTTCTGAATGTTGAGCTTAAGCCACCTTTTTCACTCTCCTCTTTCACTTTCATCAAGAGGCTCTTTAGTTCTTCTTCACTTTCTGCCATAAGGGTGGTGTCATCTGCATATCTGAGGTTATTGATTTTTCTCCTGGCAATCTTGATTACAGCTCGTGCTTCATCCAGCCCACTGTTTCTCATGATGTACTTTGCATATAAGCAGAATGACAAAGACACCCTTCATGTACTCCTCTCCCAATTTGGAACCACTGTGTTGTTCCAGGTCCGGTTCTAATTGTTGCTTCTTGACCTGCATAGAGATTTATCAGGAGGCAGGTAAGGGGGTCTGGCATTCCCATCTCTTTAAGAATTTTCCACAGTTTTTTCTGATCCACACAGTCAAAGGCTTTGGCATAGTCAATAAAGCAAAAGTAGATGTTTTTCTGGAACTCTCTTGCTTTTGCTATGATCCAACAGATGTTGGCAATTTGATATCTGGTCCCTCTGCCTTTTCTATAGTCCTTGGGGCCACAAAAAGAGCCAGACATGACTCAGTGACTAAACAAACAAGCAAACAAAACAAATATTTAAGGTCACCACCTTACGCAGTAGATGCAACGTAAGTTTTTAAAGTAAAAACTTATAAGTAATCTGTATAAGATTATCTAGCTAGTTAAGCCTGGGTTCAAAATCAGGTCTTCTTTCAGAGTTTAAAACATTTTCTGAGCACTCAATTATTACTCTCAGTCCCTGGCAAACACTGATCTTTTTACCATCTCTAGTTTTGCCTTTTCCAGAATGTCATATATTTGGAATAACATAGCACTGTAGCCATTTCAGATCAGCTTCTTCCACTTTACAAGATGCATTTAAGTGTCTGCTATGTCTCTTAGTGGCTAGACAGCTCAGTTCTCTTTATCACTAACTACTCTCTATTATCAAGATGTACCCCAAGTTGTTCACACTTTCACCTACTAAAGGACATCTTATCTGCTACTAAATTTTGGTAATAAACAAAGCTACTATAAATACTCATACAGTGTAGTTTTTTTGTGTGAACCTAAGTTCTGAACATATCTAAGCAAACATCAAAATGTGCAATTGTCTGATTTTGTGATAAGACTGTGCTCAGCTTCCTAAAATGGCTGCACCATTTTCCATTTCCTCTAGCAATGGGAAACCATTGTTCCACGTCCTAGACAGCATGTGGTATTGTCAGTATTTTGGATTTTAGCTGAACAGGTGTGCAGTGGTATCTTACTGGCAATTCCCTAGTGACTATGATGTTAAGCGTCTTTCATATGCTTATCTACCACCTGTATATCTTTTCTGTTGAAGTATCAGTTCAGCTATTTGACCTATTTTTTAATTGGGTCATCTATTATTATTGAATTTTAAGATGTACTTGTATAATTTTAAGTCCTTTATCAGACGCATGTTTTGCAGGTATTTTCTTCCAATCTTGTCTTTTCATTTTCTTAACAGTCTCTTTCTCAGAAAAGACATTTTTAATTTAACATCTGTATTTTCAACATTGAGTTTTATTAACTAAGGTAAAGGAATCTTTAGACTTAGGGAAGCAGATTAGTGAAAAAGGAAAAAACTAAGGCTCCAAGGTTAGTTCTAACAACAGACTAAGTACGAAAATATGTACAGGTGGTATTTCATTCTAAAGTAGTGATATGATTATGATTACATATAATCTAACTTTTGTGAATAATAATCACAGAACTGAACTGAACTAAACTCTGCATAAGATGAGAAAGTTGTATGCAAACCATTTCATAATTTGGCTGTTTTGAAAGTTTCAGTCACCATCACTTTTTCTTCAAATACGGGTAATCTGTAGATCTCATTTCTACAAAAATAATTTCTCATTCCTAATGCTGCTAACAATACCAGTAAGAGAATAATTTTCACAAATTCAGAAATCTTTTTTAGAAAGCAACATGTTATCTTCTGTTGTTTTTGAATGATCCTTTATCAAGAGAAAATTTTATTATACAGCTATGTACAAATGCTATGAAGTAACAGAGAGTAAAAGCCACCAGACAGATTTGAGAGACGGGAAAGCAGAGCCAGGGAAAGTTTCACAGAAAAAGTGATATCTGAGCTGGACCTTAAAGGAAGAAGTATAAAGGACTTCCCAGTGACCAAGGAGAGGGGAAATGATGTGCATACACAAATGTGTCAAGCATAATAATGGGAAGGAATTGGGGAGTCAGATAACACTGGGTTTAAATCTTGGTCCATTACTCTCTAGCAGTACAATGCTAAACAAGTCCTATCTCCTTTCTTATCTGTAAAATGGAGGTAAATTCATGACTTACAGGGCATATAAATTTTAAGCAAAGCTATTTTAATAAGCATTCAATAAGTCTTAAATATCCCATTGAAATTTAAAGAAGGGAATAATCATCAGATCTTTATTTCTAGATCAATGATGCTGATGTGGAAGCTCCATTATAAAGAGAAAGGTGGGTGATCCAATCAGGAAGTTACTATGTGCTCTAAGCAGTGCAAGGAGAAAAGAAAACAGATGCTCCAAAGCAAAACTGCAGCCTGGGAACTAACACATGTTGTAGGGGGAAAAGACTGAAATCAAGTGAAATTGTTACACAGCTAGAATAGGAAAAAAGGAGTCCAGAATGACAAAAGACTAAAAGACAAAGAAGGGAAAAGCCCATGAAAATGGAACAG
Organism: Neotragus moschatus; assembly: GCA_006410615.1. Taxonomy (NCBI): domain Eukaryota; kingdom Metazoa; phylum Chordata; class Mammalia; order Artiodactyla; family Bovidae; genus Neotragus; species Neotragus moschatus. The sequence continues at coordinate 1,439,608 of SJYA01002148.1, read as the reverse complement.
AGGAAGGTCTGAGGACTGGAGTGAGGACCTCAGGTTAAAAAAACAGCCCTCTTGGCTAGCCCAATCTACATAGGGCAGGCCCAAGGGAAGGAGAAAAAACATAAAAAGAGGAGGCAAAATTGGGCCAGGGGCTTCTCTTCTCTTCAGGTCTTTTGAGTCCCCCTGCCCTCATGCCTCAAGGATATATTTTCCTTTGCTTTCTAAATAAAACTAGACTGTAACACTCACCCAACCAAGGAAATTATATGCGGCTGTAACACTGGTCTGTCCGGCGCTTCAAATTTTTGTTGTGATGAGACAGAACTGAGGAAATTACATGCTCTCCCAACATCTATGGTGCCGTGACTCAGATTTAACCCGGCTGAAGCAACCTTGGCTCGGCCCCTGCAAGATGGAGGTCAAGCACAGCAGAAGCTCGGCGAAAGTTTCCACAGTAGAAGAGGAATGAAAAAAAAAACCAACACAGGGGAAGTGACAAGAAGTCCAGTGTGCTGGAAACTGGATAGCAAAAACAAACGCAACAGAAAGCTTGGGCGGCTCAGTCTCAGATTCCAGAAGACCTCCGGTTAAGGTAGGAGATTCTTGCTCCTAAGGCTGGAAGGACATATGTATGGCTAACAAAGTCTTAATTCCTTTACAATCTCTCATGATTGTAAACGATTCTTTTACAATTTCTCTTGATTGTAAATGATTCCTTTACAATCTCTCCTGATAGTAAACGATTGATTCCTTTACAATCGTTTCTTATTTCCTCAAACCCCCCATGAACAGGTGAGCAGCAGTGGGTGCAATTGAGGGACTCTGGCACGGGCTACTCCTCAGTGTGTCCCCAAAGCTCCACTATTTGCTTGGGCCCCAGTAGCTGTTGCCCAAGTGGGTGGGGGTTCTTCTGTCTTTAATCTTCTTTGTGCCAAATATCAGGCCAATGCAAACTGTGAGCACGGGTCAGGTATTTAGCAGATTTTCCAGCAGGTTATGAAGGGTATTCCTAATATGTTTTTCCCACTGCTTTTTCCTCCTGTCCCTCAGCTCCTCTTTCCATCTATGCCACTGCTTACAACATTTTGGGGAAGTAATCATCTTTCCATTTCTGAAAGTTGTGCTTGAAACCATTTACCTAAGATTGGGACTCAACCTCATGTGGCAGGGACCCTGTGCTATATGCTTAGTCAGTCATATCCAGCTGGGACTTGAGCCTGGCCAAAACCCCCGGTGCCTGGTTTCAGGACCTAATGAAGCTTAGGCTCTGATGTCTCATTGCAAAAATTCAGTGAGAGACACAGGGATAAGTAAAAGGTGGATTTGTTAGGATACAGAGAAAAACACACTCCACAGGGTGTGGGCCACTGCAGAGGGCGAGGGTGCTGGCCATGGAATCTGGTGTGGTTAGTTTATATGAGCTAGGTGATTTCATATGGTGATGAGTGGGAGGATCACTCCAACAACTGGGGAACCACCCACTCCTCAGTCTTTTGACAGTGCCTTGGAACTGTCCTGGCACCTCTGTATCATTTAGCTTGCAGACTGGGGCTCAAGGTTTAGTTGAATTTAACTTATCATCTTGGACCCATCTGATTTTAATTGGTTTATGTTATGCCCTTGGGCTATGTCACTCTTTCAAAAGTTGTGCCCTGGCTCCTTCCCTCCTATTTCATGATCTTTTCCTGAGTCCCATCCGGGCCCACAATGTTGCCTCTACAATCTTCTGGAGGGACAACCAGAAAACAGCTGGCCCTTGTACAATATCCAAGCCCTCTAGATAGTCAAGCTTTCATCTTCCATGTTTCCTACAACATGTGCAACAACAGCATCTCTCAATGGACCCGCCAGGGTGGGTGACAGACACACAATGCCTCNTTTCCACAGTTTTTTCTGATCCACACAGTCAAAGGCTTTGGCATAGTCAATAAAGCAAAAGTAGATGTTTTTCTGGAACTCTCTTGCTTTTGCTATGATCCAACAGATGTTGGCAATTTGATATCTGGTCCCTCTGCCTTTTCTATAGTCCTTGGGGCCACAAAAAGAGCCAGACATGACTCAGTGACTAAACAAACAAGCAAACAAAACAAATATTTAAGGTCACCACCTTACGCAGTAGATGCAACGTAAGTTTTTAAAGTAAAAACTTATAAGTAATCTGTATAAGATTATCTAGCTAGTTAAGCCTGGGTTCAAAATCAGGTCTTCTTTCAGAGTTTAAAACATTTTCTGAGCACTCAATTATTACTCTCAGTCCCTGGCAAACACTGATCTTTTTACCATCTCTAGTTTTGCCTTTTCCAGAATGTCATATATTTGGAATAACATAGCACTGTAGCCATTTCAGATCAGCTTCTTCCACTTTACAAGATGCATTTAAGTGTCTGCTATGTCTCTTAGTGGCTAGACAGCTCAGTTCTCTTTATCACTAACTACTCTCTATTATCAAGATGTACCCCAAGTTGTTCACACTTTCACCTACTAAAGGACATCTTATCTGCTACTAAATTTTGGTAATAAACAAAGCTACTATAAATACTCATACAGTGTAGTTTTTTTGTGTGAACCTAAGTTCTGAACATATCTAAGCAAACATCAAAATGTGCAATTGTCTGATTTTGTGATAAGACTGTGCTCAGCTTCCTAAAATGGCTGCACCATTTTCCATTTCCTCTAGCAATGGGAAACCATTGTTCCACGTCCTAGACAGCATGTGGTATTGTCAGTATTTTGGATTTTAGCTGAACAGGTGTGCAGTGGTATCTTACTGGCAATTCCCTAGTGACTATGATGTTAAGCGTCTTTCATATGCTTATCTACCACCTGTATATCTTTTCTGTTGAAGTATCAGTTCAGCTATTTGACCTATTTTTTAATTGGGTCATCTATTATTATTGAATTTTAAGATGTACTTGTATAATTTTAAGTCCTTTATCAGACGCATGTTTTGCAGGTATTTTCTTCCAATCTTGTCTTTTCATTTTCTTAACAGTCTCTTTCTCAGAAAAGACATTTTTAATTTAACATCTGTATTTTCAACATTGAGTTTTATTAACTAAGGTAAAGGAATCTTTAGACTTAGGGAAGCAGATTAGTGAAAAAGGAAAAAACTAAGGCTCCAAGGTTAGTTCTAACAACAGACTAAGTACGAAAATATGTACAGGTGGTATTTCATTCTAAAGTAGTGATATGATTATGATTACATATAATCTAACTTTTGTGAATAATAATCACAGAACTGAACTGAACTAAACTCTGCATAAGATGAGAAAGTTGTATGCAAACCATTTCATAATTTGGCTGTTTTGAAAGTTTCAGTCACCATCACTTTTTCTTCAAATACGGGTAATCTGTAGATCTCATTTCTACAAAAATAATTTCTCATTCCTAATGCTGCTAACAATACCAGTAAGAGAATAATTTTCACAAATTCAGAAATCTTTTTTAGAAAGCAACATGTTATCTTCTGTTGTTTTTGAATGATCCTTTATCAAGAGAAAATTTTATTATACAGCTATGTACAAATGCTATGAAGTAACAGAGAGTAAAAGCCACCAGACAGATTTGAGAGACGGGAAAGCAGAGCCAGGGAAAGTTTCACAGAAAAAGTGATATCTGAGCTGGACCTTAAAGGAAGAAGTATAAAGGACTTCCCAGTGACCAAGGAGAGGGGAAATGATGTGCATACACAAATGTGTCAAGCATAATAATGGGAAGGAATTGGGGAGTCAGATAACACTGGGTTTAAATCTTGGTCCATTACTCTCTAGCAGTACAATGCTAAACAAGTCCTATCTCCTTTCTTATCTGTAAAATGGAGGTAAATTCATGACTTACAGGGCATATAAATTTTAAGCAAAGCTATTTTAATAAGCATTCAATAAGTCTTAAATATCCCATTGAAATTTAAAGAAGGGAATAATCATCAGATCTTTATTTCTAGATCAATGATGCTGATGTGGAAGCTCCATTATAAAGAGAAAGGTGGGTGATCCAATCAGGAAGTTACTATGTGCTCTAAGCAGTGCAAGGAGAAAAGAAAACAGATGCTCCAAAGCAAAACTGCAGCCTGGGAACTAACACATGTTGTAGGGGGAAAAGACTGAAATCAAGTGAAATTGTTACACAGCTAGAATAGGAAAAAAGGAGTCCAGAATGACAAAAGACTAAAAGACAAAGAAGGGAAAAGCCCATGAAAATGGAACAGAGGAAGGTCTGAGGACTGGAGTGAGGACCTCAGGTTAAAAAAACAGCCCTCTTGGCTAGCCCAATCTACATAGGGCAGGCCCAAGGGAAGGAGAAAAAACATAAAAAGAGGAGGCAAAATTGGGCCAGGGGCTTCTCTTCTCTTCAGGTCTTTTGAGTCCCCCTGCCCTCATGCCTCAAGGATATATTTTCCTTTGCTTTCTAAATAAAACTAGACTGTAACACTCACCCAACCAAGGAAATTATATGCGGCTGTAACACTGGTCTGTCCGGCGCTTCAAATTTTTGTTGTGATGAGACAGAACTGAGGAAATTACATGCTCTCCCAACATCTATGGTGCCGTGACTCAGATTTAACCCGGCTGAAGCAACCTTGGCTCGGCCCCTGCAAGATGGAGGTCAAGCACAGCAGAAGCTCGGCGAAAGTTTCCACAGTAGAAGAGGAATGAAAAAAAAAACCAACACAGGGGAAGTGACAAGAAGTCCAGTGTGCTGGAAACTGGATAGCAAAAACAAACGCAACAGAAAGCTTGGGCGGCTCAGTCTCAGATTCCAGAAGACCTCCGGTTAAGGTAGGAGATTCTTGCTCCTAAGGCTGGAAGGACATATGTATGGCTAACAAAGTCTTAATTCCTTTACAATCTCTCATGATTGTAAACGATTCTTTTACAATTTCTCTTGATTGTAAATGATTCCTTTACAATCTCTCCTGATAGTAAACGATTGATTCCTTTACAATCGTTTCTTATTTCCTCAAACCCCCCATGAACAGGTGAGCAGCAGTGGGTGCAATTGAGGGACTCTGGCACGGGCTACTCCTCAGTGTGTCCCCAAAGCTCCACTATTTGCTTGGGCCCCAGTAGCTGTTGCCCAAGTGGGTGGGGGTTCTTCTGTCTTTAATCTTCTTTGTGCCAAATATCAGGCCAATGCAAACTGTGAGCACGGGTCAGGTATTTAGCAGATTTTCCAGCAGGTTATGAAGGGTATTCCTAATATGTTTTTCCCACTGCTTTTTCCTCCTGTCCCTCAGCTCCTCTTTCCATCTATGCCACTGCTTACAACATTTTGGGGAAGTAATCATCTTTCCATTTCTGAAAGTTGTGCTTGAAACCATTTACCTAAGATTGGGACTCAACCTCATGTGGCAGGGACCCTGTGCTATATGCTTAGTCAGTCATATCCAGCTGGGACTTGAGCCTGGCCAAAACCCCCGGTGCCTGGTTTCAGGACCTAATGAAGCTTAGGCTCTGATGTCTCATTGCAAAAATTCAGTGAGAGACACAGGGATAAGTAAGAGGTGGATTTGTTAGGATACAGAGAAAAACACACTCCACAGGGTGTGGGCCACTGCAGAGGGCGAGGGTGCTGGCCATGGAATCTGGTGTGGTTAGTTTTTATGAGCTAGGTGATTTCATATGGTGATGAGTGGGAGGATCACTCCAACAACTGGGGAACCACCCACTCCTCAGTCTTTTGACAGTGCCTTGGAACTGTCCTGGCACCTCTGTATCATTTAGCTTGCAGACTGGGGCTCAAGGTTTAGTTGAATTTAACTTATCATCTTGGACCCATCTGATTTTAATTGGTTTATGTTATGCCCTTGGGCTATGTCACTCTTTCAAAAGTTGTGCCCTGGCTCCTTCCCTCCTATTTCATGATCTTTTCCTGAGTCCCATCCGGGCCCACAATGTTGCCTCTACAATCTTCTGGAGGGACAACCAGAAAACAGCTGGCCCTTGTACAATATCCAAGCCCTCTAGATAGTCAGGCTTTCATCTTCCATGTTTCCTACAACATGTGCAACAACAGCATCTCTCAATGGACCCGCCAGGGTGGGTGACAGACACACAATGCCTCCTAGAAGTCCATCTGTTGGTGGCATCCCTTCAAGGGCAATTGGGCTTCCAGGGATAATGTTTGCCACTTTGTGAGTTAGCCCTGCAGGCTGTTTGGGCCCAAACTCTTGCCACACTTCTCCTAAAGTTACAAACATAACTTTGGACCAAATCTCCACTCCACTTTTACGGAACACCTGGTCTGTTGCCTCTTCCCAGTTTGTTCTTGAGCCACTTACTAACTCTACAGTCAGGACCCTGCCCCCTTGTAAGCCACATTGCTCCACCCTACTTACTATTAAAATACTTTTAATGCCCCTAACAGGACCAGATAACCCACTCCTTTGTCATTACATCTGCTACTATCTAAAGTGGGTCTATGACAATGAAATGTTTACCATTGGAAACACCCTAAACTGCTCTTATGGAAGACTAGGGGAGGAAATCAGTGACTTACATTCCCTCAGAGCAATAAGAGGATAAGGCTTATGACTGTTTCACCAGGTGTGCAGTCTCAGGACACAGGCTTGAATTACTTTACATCATGTTATCTATTCTCATCCGCAGTGGACAAACCAGCAATGAGTTAAGATTACAACCCCTTAATTCTACCCAGCACTGGTCATGCTGGAGACCTTGGGGATACCCAACTCCAGTCCGGGGATCCCAGGAGGTAGACCTGCCTTGACCTGCCTAGGGATCTGGCCCTCGGAAGGTTGTCACGCCTCAACCTGCTCGGGGATCCGCCAGTCCAGGGATCCCAGGAGGTTGACATGCCTCAACCTGCTCAGGGACCAATTCTTGGGAGGCCAACATGCCTTGACCTGATCTCCAGGAGGCTGCCATGCCTCATCCTGCCTGGGGATCTGCATCCTGACCCAAGGATGGCTGGGCCTCAGGTTGCAACAGTATTGGGTATGATAAGCTTTAGAAGGACTCATCCCTAAGGAAGCCCACCCATGGAAATAGAAGGAAGCCTATTAGCTGTGGGACTATGCCCAGTCTCAGCAATAACTCAGGAGCCCAACAAGAACGCCATCGCCTTTCTGGAAAGGTTAAAAGAGACCTTACAAAAGTTTACGAATCTGGACTTAAGACTCTTACGAGGGACAGGTGATTTTAAAGGACAAATTCCTGTCCCAATGTATTATCAGACATCAGGATAAAGATACAACAGCTACACCAGCAGGACACTGCGCCTCTTTAGATGAGATGGTCCAGAGAGCCACCAAAACCTTTTATAACAGAGAACAGGAGAGGGAGGCCAAGGCCCAGGAAAGGGAGAAAAGGAGACAAGGCATGCCCAGATGCTGACCGCCCTCCAGGGAAGCCCTATTGCAAACTCCAAGTCTTAGGCACAAGGCAAATGCCTAATCTGTAGACAGGCGAGACATGGACCAAAGAGTGTCCAAACCTTGACAAGTCTCCTAAAACAGCTTGCTACAAATGCCATCAACTGGGACATTGGGTGACATTCTGTCCTCAGGAGCCAAGAGCCTCAAGATCAAGTGCCAAACCTTCCCTTATGATGATTCAACAGGACTAAACGGCCCACTCCAGCCAGACTGCCTGTTACAGACAACCATCACGGGGCTGGAGCCAAGGGTGCAACTGGATATGGGAAGTAGGTCCGAGAATTTCTTGGTTGACACAGGGGCTACCTACTCTGTCCTGACCTCCTGCTCCAGAGCCTTCTCCCTGCAAACCTGTACCATTTTGGGTGCTACAGGAAAAACAATTACAAAAATATTCACCTGAGCGCTTCTTTGTTGCTAGAGTGGACAAATATTTTCCCACGAGTTTCTGGTGGTCCCTGAGTGTCCCAATCCCTTATTGGGAAGAGATCTTTCCCTGCCTTTGAAACCTTGCAGTTATTGCAGTCCTGATAGAAGATGCTTTAAAACTCTCTTGGGGGCAAACTATTTTTACCAGCCACCAAGTGAAACAACTCCTGAATGGGAAAGGCCATTTATGGATGTCTGATCAAAGAATCTTCAGATATCAAGTACTGTTGATGGAAAATCCAGGCCTGACTATATCCTCTTGTCAGGTTCTTAACCCAGCTACCCTCATGCCTACCCCCAAGGGCTCTCTCCCCTTTCACTCTTGCCTAGAAATTTTGGACCACTCGATAAAACCCCAAGAGGGACTGTAAGAAGATCCTCTGATCTATCCTGAGGAAATCTAGTACACTGACGGAAGCAGCTTTGTCTTGGATGGAAAAAGAAAGTTGGATATGCAGTAGTCTCCAATTTTGAGGCCATAAAGGCTAAACCTTTGCCACCAGGTACTTCAGCCCAATTAGCTGAGCTCATAGCCCTAACTCAAGCTTTAGAGCTGGGAAAAGAAAAAAGAGTAGCCATTTACTCTGACTCCAAATATGCCTTTCTGGTGCTACATGAACATGCTGCTATTTGGAAAGAAAGAGGCCACTTGACCACCCAAGGGTCCCCAGTCAAATATGGTGACCAAATCCTTAGGCTCTTAGAGGCAGTACATCTGCCCATCGAGGTTTCAGTTCCCACTGTAAAGGACACCAAAAAGGGAGCACAGAAGTGGCACAAGGGAACCAAGCAGCTGATCAGGCAGCTAAGAGAGCAGCATTACGAACAATCATGTAATAGGGGTTGCCGGCAGCAACTCTTTCATATACTGAAGGTAAGACTCTTAAGGCTAAGAGTGAGGGCTTTCAAGAAGATCATATGGGGTGGTTCCAAAAGGAGGGACTCCTTTTTCTGCCTGAGAACCTCCAATGGAAGTTGGTTAACTCCTTACATGCTACCACTCATTTAGGGAAAAGGCCCTCTAAAGATTACTAGAAAGGTCCTTCAGATGAACAGGCCTTCAAACAACTATAAGGCAAGTGGTCTCCTCTTGTCCCACTTGCCAATTAAACAACTCCCAAGGAGCTCAAAGACCGCAGCTGGCCCAGCCCATTCAACGATGTGGGACCTACCCAGGAGAGGACTAGCAGATGGACTTCACCTAGATGCCAGTTTCTCAAGGGTATAAATACCTACTAATCATGATAGATACATTCACAGGATGGACTGAAGGCTTTTCCACCCAGACTGAGAAGGTTGAGGAGGTGGTTAAAAAAAAAAAAAAATGCTCCATGAAATCATTCTGAGATTTGGTCTGCCCAGGTTATTACAAGGTGACAATGGGACATCATTTATTTCTAAGGTCACCCAAGAGGTCTCGAAAGCATTGGGCATTACTTATTATCTCCACTGTGCCTGGAGGCCTCAGTCTTCAGGAAAAGTAGAAAGAGCCAATGAATTCTTAAAATCAGTGATAAAGAAGATAACCCAGGAGACCTCCCTGGGATGGAAGGAGGCTTTACCAATAGCTCTACTCCACACCTGTATTGCCCCTAAGGAACAGGCCGGTCTTAGTCTTTAAGAGATGCTATATGGGAGACCTTTTGTTTATGTCAATGACCTCTTCCTAGATCCAGAGGTTCAGATCCTCTGGTCTTATTATACCATGGCTTTGGGCAATCCCAAAAGGATATATGCTTGGGGGTATCAACCAGGACCCAAAAGATTCTGAAGCACCACCACTATATGCTCCAGGAACTCACATCCTAATTAAAGTCTGGAAAGATGGGTCTCCGAAGACTCAGCTCCAGCCCACATGGAAGAGCCCCTACCCTGTAATACTTTCTACCCCCATAGCAGTCAAGGTACCAGAACATGACTCCTGGATTTACTACTCACAAGTCAAGCCATGGAAGAAAACAGAAGAGCTCACTCAATACACCTGTGAGCTCCTGGGACATCTCAGATACCTATGCAGGACTACAAATGAGTGTCATTCTAATGAACATCCTCAAAACTAAGTTTTCGGGCATAAGATTTCTCAGGATAGTTCTAAAGAGCCAACACTGCTTGACAGGGGTTGTACTTCAAAATAGACAGGAGACAAGTCTCCTGATTCCTGAACAAGGAGGGACTTGAGTCATCTTGAATGAGACTTGTCATTTCTAGGTAAATACTTCCAGCCAAGTTAAAGTCTCACAGTCCTCAAGAAAAATATTCAGACCCTACAGGATCTCAAAGAATGAGCTGGAAAGTTCTCAGGGTGGCTACAATCTCTCTTTGGGGGATCCTCCTGGCAATGGGAAATCTGGAGTTGGCTAATGCCCCTACTAGTCCCTGTCATCACCATATTGATGCTGCTTATGATTGATCCATGTATTATCAATTGTCTAACCTGTTTTGTCTCTGCCCAGGTCAACAAGCTACAATATACAGTGCCAGTTCAACAAGAACATAACTACAGCCAACCAGAGAAAGTATCACTCTTTGATGGACACAGCTATAAGGACTCTGAGAACTGAGACTAGCAAGAGGGGAGGCCCAATGTCCCTCACCATCCCAGTTCAGCAGGAAGTAGCCAGAGAGACCCTCGACACACCTATCCCCAAAGCTGTACTGTTAGGTAGGTAGAATAAGAAAAAGGAATCCAGAATGCTGGTGGCTAAAAGACAAAGAAGGGAAAAGCCCATGAAAAATAGAACAAAGGAAAGTTCAAGGACTTGAGTGAGGACCTCAGATAAAACAAACAGCACTCCTAGCTAGCCCAGTTTACACAGGGCAGGCCCAGGGGGAGAAGAAAGACATAAAAAGAGGAGCCAAAATTGGGCCGGGGGCTTCTCTTTGCATCTTTTGGGTTGGCTCGCCCTCATGCCTTGAGGATATATTCTCTTTTGCTTTCTAAATAAAACTGAGCTGTAACACGGAGCTGTAACACTGGTCCGTATGAGGAAATTACACATGGCTATAACACTGGTCCGTCCAAGGGCTATAATACTGGTCTGTCTGTCGCTTCAAATTTTTGTTGTGATGAGACAGAATCAAAGAAATTACACACTCCCCAGACAAAATCAAGACTAATTACCATTAAAAATATCTTGTCATAAATTTAAAAGCCTAAAAGCTACACTACCCATTAGGGTGGCTACTATCAAAAAAACAAAAAAAAAACCCAGAAAACAACAAGTGTTGATGAGGATGCAGGAAACTAGAACTGTTGGTGGGAATGTAAAATGATACAGCCACTAGAAAAAACACTATGGAGGTTCCTTAAGAAGTTAAGTATGGGGAGGAAGGGTTAATTCAGAGTTTTGGATTCACACAAACACAGCTACAGATGAAACAGAACCAACCAGGACCCACTGCAGAGCACAGGAGCTCTTCGGTATTCTGTAAAACCTACATGGGAGAAGAAGATGAAGAAGAAAGAAGACACATATGAGTGGAACTGAATCGCTTTGCTGTACAGCCGAAACCAGCACATTTAAATCAACTATACTCAAATAAAAAAATTTTTTGAAAGGGAATAAAAAAGAAAAAGAAACTAAGTACAGAATTATCATATGGTCTTTTTCGGTAGTTAGAATAGGAAAAAGAAGTCCAAAATGGAAGTGGGTAAAAAACAAAGAAAGGAAAAGCCTGTGAAAATGGAACAAAAGAAAATCCAAGGACCAGAGTGAGAACAAACAGCCAGGTGAAACAAACAGCCCTCCTGGCTAGCCCAATTTACATAGAGCAGGCTCAGTGGGAGGAGAAAACCCATATAAAAAGAGGAGCCAAAATTGAGCCCCTCTCTTCTTTTGGGTCAGCCCACCCTCATACCTCAAGGATGTATTTTCCTTTGCTTGCCAAATAAAACTGAGCTGTAACCGAGATATAACACTGCTTCCCCTCAACCCCTGCCCCATTTCAAATCTTTGCTGCAGTGAGATGGAACCAAGGAAATTACATACTCCCCTGACAGTCCAGCAGTTCCATTTCTGGGTATATATTCAAAAGAATTAAAGGATGGACTCAAATAGATATTTATACACCCATATTCATAGCCTTCCCAGGTTGCGCAGTGGTAAAGAATCTGCCTGCCAGTGCAGGAGACACTGGAGATCTGAGTTCAATCCCTAGATCAAGAAGATTCCCTAAAGGTGGAAATGGCAACCCACTCCAGTATTCGCCCCTACAAAATTCCATGGACAGAGGAGCCTGACATGCTACAGTCTATGGGTCAAAAGGACGTGGATATGATTGGGTACACACACATATTCATAGCAGCATTATTCATAATAGCCAAAAGATATAAGCAACCCAAGCATCCACCAATGGATAAACAAACTGTGGTATATACAAACAATTTCATATTATTCAGTTGTAAAAAGTGAAGAAATTCTGATGCACACTTATCATACAAATAAGCCTTGAGGACATCATGTTAAATGAAAGAAGGCAGATAAAGAAAGAAAAATACTATACAGTTTTCACTTAAATGAGGTAGATTTGGCTTTGGCTCCATCCCTTCATTCTTTCTGGAGTTATTTCTCCACTGATCTCCAGGTAGCATATTGGGCATCTACTGACCTTGGGAGTTCCTCTTTCAGTATCCTATCATTTTGCCTTTTCATACTGTTCATGGGGTTCTCAAGGCAAGAATACTAAAGTGGTTTGCCATTCCCTTCTCCAGTGGACCACATTCTGTCAGACCTCTCCACCATGAGCTGCCCAACTTGGATAGCCCCACACAGCATGGCTTACTTTCATTGAGTTAGACAAGGCTGTGGTCCATGTGATTAGACTGACTAGTTTTCTGTGATTATGGTTTGCGTGTCTGCCCTCTGATGCCTCTTGCAACACCTACCGTCTTAGAAACTATGAACTATATAAACTATAAAAGTGGTTATAAACCCATTATCAAATGGTCTTCTATGTAATTTCAATTTATCTTTGGCTTGCTTTTTTCCAGTCTATGTGGGCTATCATCACTTTTACATTATACTTAAGCTGATAAAGAATTTTTAAAAGAAATGTTATCTCTGCTTTTTTCTTGGTGTTTGCACGTTCTTGCATTATTAGAATTATCTTCAATGACTTTTCATAAATTTTAAAGCTGTATCAGTGATATTTTAAAGCTATTTGTACAGTTTGTGAGATAGCTTAAATTAGAGAATATCATCAATAAATTGGTGCAACAAAGGCAAACAAACAGTAAGAGTTTTTTAAAAATCTCTTATTGTGTATATAACCATCTTGTACATCCCCAACAGTGTGAACAATCAATCTGTTCCAGAGACCACTGATTTAGATTATGGGCTTTAGTCTTGGACTTGACATGTAATATACATGTGAACTTGGACAAATTACTTGATCTCCGCTTCAATTTCATCATTTGTAAAATTAAGTAAGTGAATACATAGGTGAATGACTAACCAAACTGAAGCACAGTGAAGTCGCTCAGTCGTGTCTGACTCTTTGTAACCCCATGGACTGTAGCCTAACAGGCTCCTCTGTCCATGGGATTTTCCAGGCAAGAATACTGGAATGGATTGCCATTTCCTTCTCCAGGGGATCTTCCCAACCCAGGGGTAGAACCTGGGTCTCTCTCACTGCAGGCAGGCTCTTTACCCTCTGAGCCACCAGGGAAACCAAACTGCAGCACCTCCATGGACTATTGCTGAACATTCAAAGGAAATGAGCTCTTAAGTAAGAAAAAACACAGTTCAGGAACCTTAGATATCATAATGGGAAAGAAGGAGGCAAGCTGAAAGGCTATATTCTGTGTGATTTCAACCATATGACATTCTAGAAAAATAAAGACTATGGAACAGTAAAAAGATCAGAGGTTTCCATGGGTTAGGAGGGATAAAAGGGAAATAGGTGGAGCACAGATGATTTTTAGCTCATTGAAATTATTTTGTGTGATAGTATGATGCTGGATACATGTCACCAAACATTTATCAAAATCCATAGACTGTATAACATGAAGTGTTAACTCTAATGTAAACTATGGACTTTAGGTGATGATAATATTAACGGAGGTTCACTGGCTGTAACAAATGTATCACTCTGGTATAGAATGTTAATAGTCAGGGAAGTCACATGCCCACATGCCCCACACATGTGCAGGGGCAGAGGATATGTGGGAATTCTAAACTTACTGCTCAAAATTACTGGAAACCTAAAACTCCTAAAACTTAAAGTCTATTAAAAAATAAGAATACCATCTACCTAAAAAAATAGACTTGCATTAATCAAATGAAATAGCACACTAAAAAAGTACCTGATATGCATACTACAGGTATGTAATAATGTCTTTTAGCAGTATTAAATCTTTAATTCATTCAATAAATATTAATGACAACTAAGAGAAGTGACTGTCACAACCATATAAATTTTGTCCTCAAATAACTCTGGCATGTAATTTCTAAAAAAAAAAATGGTTACTAAGTCACTGATCGCTTCTTTGATTTTTAGACTTCCCTTACATAGTATGATTATAGGGTCAATCAATTATAGATTAATTTTAACATAAAAATTTAATTCAGTTCATTATTATGTACAAGAAATATCAACATTACGTCACATGTAAGTTTAAAAAAACAACAAAAATTTCCCATCATAGACTGAATATAGATGACTAATAAAATTAGTTAAAACAGCAATGTGTGCATTATTAGGACAGAGACTTCCTAAATGAGTTATGGGATTCATTATTATCAAGGAAACTGAATGAAGTAGGACTAGTTACCATTTCAAGATCTTAGATATGTCTTCTTTTTTTGCTGACTTCAAATGTTTAGCTATTCCACATAAGTGAAATGGACTCATACAAAACAGTGGACAATACTTATTTATAATTTATAGAAGGATGAATACAAATCATTTTGAAGTTTCCTTTTAAATTCTCACATCCCTAATTAATATTCATGAGGATAATTTCACAAAGGCAGTTACAAAACTATGCCAGAGGGGGCATGGAAATATATAGTTGTGCCAGTGGAAGAGACGGGAAATTTCTCTCTCCCCTAAATGGAAGAATTAAGTTCAACATAAACATTTCCTAATGGTTTATAATATTTTAATCAAATTATTCATCACTCAGAAATAACACTATAAAGAAATAGATAATAATGTTGCACAAAAGCCAAGTTCTGGACAGGTGGCCAGTCTGCAGCTCTGTGTCAGCAGTCCAAACCCACCCACAATAGCCCTAAAGACGATTATGCAAATGCCAGCCAACCCAGCTATTTTCCCAGGAATAGGAGAAGGGATCCTAGTAGAAGCTATAATTGTTCTGCAGTCATGTGGAAAAACAAGGCTTTTTTTTTGGTGTAGGCAAAGTGCTTTCATTAAGGCTACAACCACAATATGTGTAAGATCTAAAAACACACATACACAAACACATGTGATGAAAAGACATGGAAGAGTCTTGAGTGCATATTACCAAGTGAAAGAGGCCAGTGTGAAAAGGCTACATACTGTATGTATTCGGGGGCAGGGGTGGCAATCAGGAGGGCTGTGCATGTGTCCTTGTGTTTGATGTCTATTTCTCAGAGAGCATACACAGCTCATTCCACCCTCGTCCTTAAGTTCTCCTTGCTGCCTAACTCTGCTCTGCTTTCTTATCAATACCAAGTCTCCTCTATAGGTTATACCTTCACTTATCAATAAGATATATATAGAAATGGATTAACTTTTGACCACTGTATCTGTAGGCATAAGATAAATGTTGCCTGGCAAAGTGGAAATAAGAACTATTCTTACTCTATATGCTTAAACAGAGTGCCTGAAGAACTACGGACAGAAGTTCATGACATTGTACAGCAGGTAGTGACGAAGACCGTCTCCAAGAAAAAGAAATGCAAAAAGGCAAAAGGATTGTCTGAGGAGGCCTTACAAATAGCTGAGAAAAGAAAAGAAGCTGAAGGTAAAGGAGAAAAAAAAAGATATACCCATCTGAATGCAGAGTTCCAAAGAATAGCAAGGAGAGATAAGAAAGCCTTTCTCAGTAATCATGTAAAGAAATAGAAGAAAACTACAGATTGGGAAAGACTAGAGGTCTCATCAAGAAATAAGAGATACCAAGGGAACACAGCATACAAAGATGGGCACAATAAAGGACAGAAATGGTACAGACCTGACAGAAGCAAGATATCAAGAAGAAGTGACTAGAATACACAGAAGAACTCTACAAAAAAGATTTTAATGACCCAGATAATCATGATGGTGTGATCACTCACCTAGAACCAGATATCCTGGAATGCGAAGTCAAGTGGGCCTTAGGAAGCATCATTACGAACAAAGCTAGTGGAGATGATGGAATTCCAGTTAAGCTATTTCAAATCTTAGAAGATGATGCTGTGTAAGTGTTGCACTCAATTTGCCAACAAATCTGGAAAACTCAGCAGTGGCCACAGGACTAGAAAGGTCACTTTTCATTCCCAAAACAAAGAAAGGCAATGCCAAAGAATGTTCAAACTACCACACAACTGCACTCATCAATGGCAACCCACTCCAGTACTCTTGACTGGAAAATCCCATGGACAGAGGAGCCTGGTAGGCTGCAGTCCATGGGGTCGCTAAGAGTCGGACATGACTGAGCGACTTCACTTTCACTTTTCATTTTCATGCATTGGAGAAGGAAATGGCAACCCACTCCAGTGTTCTTGCCTGGAGAATCCCAGGGACGAGGGAGCCTGGTGGGCTGCCGTCTATGGGGTCACACAGAGTCACACACGACTGAAGTGACTTAGCAGCAGCAGCAGTATAGTGCAAACTCTAGGGCAAACAATAAAAAAAATTTAAAAAGAGATATAACTAATATGCTAAGAAAGGACAAAAATGGACTAATATAAAAGGCCCAGTCAAAACCACAAAAAGCAGTGAAAGAAAAGTGGAAAACTAAAAAAGTAACAAAGAACAACAACAACAAATAGAAAATAGTAACCAATATGGTAGATAAAAATTTGACAATATCAATAATTACTCTGAACACCAGTGGTTTAAACGTATCAAGTAAAAGACACTGTCAGAGTAGATCAATAAATAAGATGCAATGATACGTTGTAAACAAGAAACCCACTTTCAATATAAAGACACTTACAGATTAAAAGTAAGTGGATGGAGAAAAATACATTATGCTAACACTAATCAAAAGGAAGCAAGAGTAGCTACATGAATTTAACACGGAGCCGACTTCAAAGCAAGCAAAGTTATCAGGGATAAGTAAGGGCATTAATGATAAAAGGGTCAGTTCTTCATAAAGACAAAACGCTTAATATGCATATGACTAACAACAGAGCACTAAACCACATGAGACAAAACAAGTAGAACTTCAAGAAGAGGTGCAGGATGGTGGGACACAGGTACACCCATGGCTGATGCAGGTCGATGTATGGCAAAACCCACCACAACACTGTAAAGTAATTCAGTTCAGTTCAGTCACTTAGTCGTGTCTGACTCTTTGCGACTCCACGGACCATAGCACGCCAGGCCTCCCCATCCATCACAAATTCCCGGGGTTTACCCAAACTCATGTCTATTGAGCCGGTGATGACATCCAACCATCTCATCCTCTGTCATCCCCTTCTCCTCCTGCCCTCAATCCTTCCCAGCATCAGGGTCTTTTCAAATGAGTCAGCTCTTTGCATTAGGTGGCCAAAGCACTGGAGCTTCAGCTTCAACATCAGCCCTTCCAATGAACACCCAGGACTGATCTCCTTTAGGATGGGTTGGCTGGATCTCCTTGCAGTCCAAGGGACTCTCAAGAGTCTTCTCCAACATCACAGTTCAAAAGCATCAATTCTTCAGCACTCAGCTTTCTTTATAGTCTAACTCTCACATCCATACATGACTACTGGAAAAACCATAGCCTTAACTAGATGGACCTTTGTTGGCAAAGTAATGTCTCTGCTTTTTAGCCTCTCTTAAAATAAATAATAAAAAAAAAAAAAAAGAACTGCAGGTTCTTTTTTTGATACATCCACTATCATATTTGGAGACCCCAGCACCCCCCTGTTGGTGGACAGATTCAGCAGGCAGAATATCAAGAAGGACACAGTGGAATTCAATAACACCATCAGTCAAATAACTGACATCTACAAACTATTTCATGTACAAGAACAGTAGAATATACATTCTTCTCATGTTCACATGGAAGATTCACCAAGACATATCACACGGTAGACCATAAAACATAATATAATGTTTTAAAAGACCAGAAATCACACAACGACTGCTTTCAGACCACAATGAAAATGTTATGCATTTAATATTATAAATACCACTTTAAACTGTTATCATCGTATCCCACAAATTTTGACAAGTTGTTTACACTTTCATTTAGTTTAACATATTTTAACATTTCTCTTCAGATTTCTCCTCAGGTTCTTCTTTGACCCATGTATTATCTAGAAGTGTGTTATTTAATTTCTATATGTTTTAGGATGGACCTAGAGAATACCATACTAAGTGAGTTAAGTCAGAAAAAGAAAAAGTATCATATGACATCATTTATATGTAGAATCTAAAATATGACACAAGGGAATTTATCTACGAAACAGAAACAGATTCACAGACACAGAGAACAGACTTCTGGTTCCCGGGGTGGGGGTGGGGGGTTGAAGGGATGAATTATGAATTTGGGATTAGCAGATGCAAACCATTATATATAGTATCAACAAACAACAAGGTCCTACTATATATACCACAGGGAACTATATTCAATATCCTGTGATAAACCATAACGGAAAAATAGGAAAAAGAATGTATATATAGGTATAACTGAATCACTCTGTTGTACAGCAGAAATTAACACAACATTGTAAGTCAAATAAATCAATTATTTTATTTCAATAAAATAAATAAAAAGAATATTTAAAATCAATATAAGTTTCACCTCAGAAAACTAGGGGGGGAGGGGAATAGTAAATTAAATTCAAAGGAAGTACAAGAAAATAAATAAGACTTAGAAAACAAATCAGTGAAATTGAAAACAGGAAGCCAACAGAGAATATCAATAAAACTAAAAGCTGGTTCTTTGAAAAAATCAATTAAATTGATAAGCTTTTAGCCAGGCTAAGAAAAAAAGAGGATATAAACTACTTATATAGAATATGAAAGATGGAAGTATCACTACAGATCCTATGGACATAAAAAGGATAATAAAGGAATACTATGAGTAACTCTATGCCCATAAATTCAATAACCTAGAAGAAACGGACTAACTCCTTGAATGACACAATTTGGCCCAAAACTCACACAAGAAGAAATAAACAATACGAATAGGCCTCCCCTGAATACACACACACACACACACACACACAAACATATATATAAAATACATTTGTTGCCAACAACGTATTGTTGGGTCTTATTTGTTGATCCAATCTTTTAACTGGTACATTTAAATAATTGATGTTCAAGTGATTAAAGATGCTGAATCAATAATAACTTTCCAAAAAAGGAAATCACCAGGTCCAGATGGGTTCAAACACTTAAGGAAGAAATTATATCAGTTCAGTTCAGTTGCTCAGTCGTGTCCGACTCTTTGCAACCCCATGAACTGTAGCACTCCAGGCCTCCCTGTCCATTATCAACTCCTGGAGTTCAACCAAACCCAGGTCCATGGAGTTGGTGATGCCATCCAACCGTCTCATCCTCTGTCATCCCCTTCTCCTCCTGCGCTCAGTCTTTCCCAGCATCAAGGTCTTTTCAAATGAATCAGTTCTTCGCATCAGGTGGACAAAGTATTGGAATTTCAGCTTCAACATCAGTCCTACCAATGAACACCCAGGACTGATCTCCTTTAGGATGGGTTGGCTGGATCTCCTTGCAGTCCAAGGGACTCTCAAGAGTCTTCTCCAACACCACAGTTCAAAAGCATCAATTATTCAGCGCTCAGCTTTCTTTATAGTCCAACTCTCACATCTATACGTGACCACTGGAAAAACCATAGCCTTGACTAGATGGACCTCTGTTGGCAAAGTAATGTCTCTGCTTTTTAATATGCTGTCTAGGTTGGTCATAACTTTCCTTCCAAGGAGTAAGCGTCTTTTAATTTCATGGCTGCAATTACTATCTGCAGTGATTTTGGAGCCCAGAAAAATTAAGTCAGCCACTGTTTCCACTGTTTCCCCATCTATTTGCCATGAAGTGATGGGACCAGATGCCATGATCTTAGTTTTTTGAACGTTGAGCTTTATCCTCTAGAATCTCTTTCAGAGGACATAGCAGAATAGATACTTCCTAACTTACTCCATGAGGCCAGCATTACCCTAATATCAAAACTAGACAAAGACATTACAAGAAAACTACAGATTTCAACTCATGAGTGTAGATGCAAAAACTCTGAATAAAATACTAACAAATTGAACCCAATGATGTATGAAATATGCCATGACCAAGTGAGATTTATCCCAGGTATGCAAGGTTGATTCAACACTTGAAAATCAATTAATGTAATCTATCACCAGGACTTCCCTGGTGGCTCAGACGGTAAAATGTTTGCCTACAATGCGGGAGACCTGGGTTCAATCCCTGGTTAGGGAAGATCCCCTGGAGAAGGAAATGGCAACTCACTCCAGTATTCTTGCCTGGAAAATCCCATGGATGGAGGAACCTGGTTGGCTACTGTCCATGGGGTTGCAGAGAGTTGGACATGACTGAGCGACTTCACTACTATCACTATCACATCAACAGGCCAAAAGAAGAAAGTCACATTATCATATCAACAGATGCAGAAAAGCATCTGACAAAACCTAACACCCACTTAGGATAAAATTCTCAATAAACTAGGAATCGGGCTTCCCAGGTGGCTCAGTGGGTAAAGAATCCGCCTGCAGTGCAGGAGATACAGGAGACATGGGTTTGATCCCTGGGTCAAGATGATCCCCTGGAGGAGGGCAAGGCAACCCATTCCAGTATTGTTGCCTGGAGAATCCCATGGACAGAGGAGCCTGGCAGGCTACAGTCCATAGGGTTTAAGAGTTAGACACAACTAAAATGACTGAGCATACATGCACGCAAACTAGGAATAAAGAGGAATGCTGTCAACTTGATAAACACTAGTATTATACTTAGTGATGGGTAATTTGAAGCTTTCCTGATAAGATAACAAGGCAAGGGTGTCCCTTCTCACTACTCCTTTTAGACATATTGGAAATACTGACTTCCCTGGTAGCTCAGACGGTCAAGTGTCTGCCTACAATGCAGGAGACCCGAGTTCAATCCCTGGGTCGGGAAGATGCCCTGGAGAAGGAAATGGCAACCCGCTCCAGTTCTCTTGCCTGGAAAAATCCCATGGATGGAGGACCCTGGTAGATTGCAGTCCATGGGGTCGCAAAGAGTCAGACACGACTGAGCTACTTCACTTTCACTTTCCAAGAGTGAAGGAATTTGAAAGCTTTGCAGTCAATCTGAGCTAATGTAATAAGACAAGGAAAAGAAATAAAAGGTATACAGACTGGAAAGGAAGAAATAAAACTGCCTTTTGTTTGCAGATGACATGATTGCCTGTGCAGAAAATCCTAAAGTATCAACAACCAAAAACCCTCAGGAACCAATGACATAGTTGCAGTAAGGTTGCAGGATACAAAGTTAATACACAAGAGCCACTTACTTTCTTACAAACCAGTAATGAGAAGCGGAACTTAAAATCATAACACCATTTACATGATCATTTAAAAAATGAAATACTCAGTTATATATTTAATGAAATATACATAAGATTTCTATTAGGTATAGGACAAAACTCTTTGCATGATAGATTAAATAATTAAAAGCCTCTATTAAGTAGTGAATGCAAATATTATTAGCATTCATGAGCAAATATTTATCACTCTCCACCTACTTTTCTGGGCAATCTGCCAAGAATTTAAAATACATCACTTAAAATTTCTATTTCT
This sequence comes from Neotragus moschatus, assembly GCA_006410615.1. Classification (NCBI taxonomy): domain Eukaryota; kingdom Metazoa; phylum Chordata; class Mammalia; order Artiodactyla; family Bovidae; genus Neotragus; species Neotragus moschatus. Next base: position 1,417,876 of record SJYA01002148.1, on the reverse strand, counting down.
TTAATTGTTCCTTCCTATTTGGGTTACCACACCCATTGATCATTTGTGTAACTAAAGGAATTAATCAGTTAAATTATATACAATTATTATTGTTCTCTTAAAATACTGATTCAGCAGTACACAATATAGATATATAAAATATTTTCAGAATAAAAAAAATATTTCTGAATTTTAAAATCAAACATATAGCAGACTGCTAGCTTTACTGGTATCCATGTTTTCCCCTCCTTGAAGGCACACACACAGAGGAGATTTTTCCAGCCTCCTCTTAAATTAGATATGACCATTTGACTAAGTTTTGGCAAACGGAAAATGGGAAGAAATAATGCAAGCCACATTCAGGTCTGGCCCATCAATACCTCCCCTGTGCAAGGAAAAGACTGACGCCAAACAAAGGAGGTGAATTTGAAAATAAACTAAAGAAGACAACTGATTTTAGTGTATGTACCTCTGTAATATGTGAATTGTTAAAATCACAACTAATTTTTAAATTAAAACAAAAAGATTTCTATGAACCAGTCAAAATGTCTGATACATGCCCAAATAATAGGAGAGAAAAGCTATTAGCCTCATTGTTTATACTGTACCTTATCCAAGGTTATATAAAAAGAATATGATCATTCATAATACTCAGAGGCATGATATATACTTGAATTTATATTGTGAATAAATGTAAACTAGAAGAGGGAACAGAGCATAAACAATTTTCTTATATTCTGCCTTAGATTCATATAGATAGAACCATATGAATAAAGAGTAACTATATGAATAAAGATAGAACTATATGAATAAAGGCAGTTTTATTTCTTAATATCTGTTCTTCAGATAGAACAAAAAATACCACCTATTGGTATAGTGGATAAGAATCTGCCTGACAACACAGGGAACATGGGTTCGATCCCTGGTCAGAAAGGTTCCACACGCTGCGGAACAACTAAGCCCATGCACCACAACCACTAAAACCCGTGACCAGAGCCTCTGTATTACAAGAGAAGCCACTACAATGAGAAGCCCAAGCATCGCAACAAAGAGTAGCCCCGCTCACCACAACTAGAGAAAGCCTGCACACAGCAATGAAGACACAGCACAGCCAAAACTTAAAAAAAATAATAAAACAAAAACAAGACAACAGCTATTGACAATACCTATTCACTTTCAAGGATACTGTAAAATGTCCTGAAATAAAGTATTAAGCCATGATGTAACATAAAACACATCTATAAAACTGTTCCATGATTTCCAGCAGCAAATATTTATCTTCTTTATTCTACAGATAGAAGTCGAATTCTTTTTTCTTTTCATATGGCATCAATATGATACCAAGTACTTTCTAGGACCGTGATTATCAAAATGCCATAAAAAGCATTGATTTTTTTTTATAATGTGCAAAGCACTGTATTCCTTAGAGTTCACTCAATAAGTCATTTCCTAAATGACTATATACAAATGATGCTGAGCCAATGACTCTGTCATTTCATTTCGGCTTAGCAGCAACTGTGAGTTATTTATTAACCCCACTATGAAAAGGAGGAAATGGTTTAAGTAACTTATTTGGAGTGATTGTGTTAACAAATGGTAGAGCCAGAATTAGAACTCCAATGGTCTTATTCTGTTATTTCTTTACATACTACTTATAGTCTGTGAAAACATGTACAATTTCCAAAAGTGATAAAACATCACAGAACATGAGGAGGAATAGGAAAACAGAATAGAAAAAAGTAGAAAAACCAAACAATGGTAGCAAATCAAACGGCAAAGAAGTAAGGAAATGACCCAAAGCCTTTGAGGCACAAGTCAGAGCAGTAGCATCTATCTGTGTATCCTGTATTAATTTAGTAATTATAGTCCCTTTCCTCAGAGGTCACTTATCTCCTGCCATAGACATGCATCTTAGCATAAAATTTACCTCTGATCTCCTTTCACCCAGGGTTCAAGATGGTCTAGTGTCACTTTGCTATTTACAAGTAACAGGCATTTCAGAGACAATTCCCTACAAACAGAATGGCTTGCTTAACCATATAAGGATCAGCTATTGGTGAATTAATGCTGCATAACAAACATCTCCAAAAATGTCAATGGCTTATAGTATTAAATATAAATTTCTTATGAACTCAGATTTGGCTGGAGCATCTCTGCTTTAGGTTTGTGAATCAAGTTCAGTTCTCCTTCACTTATCTTTTATTTTGGAACCCAATCCAAACGGCAGTAATTAACTGAGGCAATCTTTTTTTTTTCTTGTAGGAAATGGGTGAAGTACAAGAGAGCTAAAAGAAACTTTGCAGGGCTCTTAAAGCCTCATCTTAGAAATTGCCTGCTGCCACTTCCATCCATTCTACTGGCTCAAGGAAGCCATATGATCAAGTCCAAAGTCAGTGAGTCAGAAATGAATATATCAGCCCAAGGAAAAGGATGTGAGAGGATTATTTGCTGAGAAATTATTCACTTTACCATAAGTTCTAACAGAAACTCCCACAAAAATTTCACTTGTGTTCAATTACTGTGCACATATAGCACGGTGATGATGAAGTAACTACTATTAAATTCTCACAGGACAGCTAAGAGAAACAGAAAACATAAGAATGACAGACTCAAGATGCAAAACCTTCTCAATAAAACTGGCAAAGTCAGCTACGTCGATACAGTGGACTCTCACAAAGGTAAAAGTTCTGCTGTGGGTTCAGAAAAGAATCGAGAAGATCTGCTATAACAGTAAGATATGTAAAAGACTTAGTGGTTTTGAATTTAAGTTCAATAAAAGCCACTAATATAATATAGCTACCTGTAAGGATAATGCATCTTAGCCCATATTAACAGTAATAACATCACTGGGTGAACAGTATATAAGAAATGCATAGTAAAACTTAATAAAAATTAAAATACAGAAGAAAGAGACTGCTCTGAGCCAATCACCCCCATAGGATTAATAAACTGGCCTCTGATCTGAGTATCAATGTCTGAGGCATAATGACAGGAAACAAGATAGGTGAAAGGTTTAAAATTGAGTTACATAGGTCATTCAAGTGTGAACTGAATAAACTACAGAATTTTACGACTGGGAAGACTAGGAGTGGTGCATAGACTTGCAGAAAGAGATGAGAGCAAGCATACAGCAGTCTTCAAATTCCCAAAAGACTGTCATGCATCCAAGAAGATTACCTGGAAAAGATTTTTGCTCAACATAAATAGGAACTTTCTAACTAGAAGATGAGTGCCTTGATTGACACAATTACTATCAATGAATTTAGAAAGAAGTTTCATGGCCCCTGTATGAGTAGTTGCAGATTTTTTCTGTAAAGGGCAGAGAGTAAACATTCTTGGCTTTGCAACCCATATGATCCCTGTGTCAACTATGCCAGTGCAACAAGAAAGCAGCCAGAGATAACATTAACAAATGAGCACTGACTATGGTCCAATAAAACTTTACTCACAAAAGCAGGTATCAAGCCAGATGGCTGTAGCTTGCCAACCTGTCTTCTGTATCAAAAAGGGAGAATGGGACTTCTTCCTTGGTGTACGGTGGATAAGAATTGCCTGCCAGTGTAGGGGACATGGATTCCATCCCTGGTGTGGGAAGATCCCACATTTTGCAGAGCAACTAAGTCCATGCACCACAACTATTGAGCCCACATGCTGAAACTACTGAGCCTAAGTGATGCAACTACTAAAACCCACACACACCTAGATCCTGTGCTCCGCAAAAAGAGAAGCCACTACAGTGAGAAGCCCATGCACCACAAGGAGTAGCCCTGCCAGCGGCAACTAGAGAAAGACCATGCAGAGCAATGAAGATCCAGTGCAGTCATAACAAAAATAATGAAAATTAAATACAATAAAGCAAATAAATAGAAAAGAAAAAGTTTTAAAACATCAATGCTGAATGAAATAAAAAAGGAGAAAATAGATCTTTCAAAAACAAAGCTTAGTTGAGGAATTTAGAGGGAAGAGTCCTGATGTCTGCATTTACTTTGAAACACATCAAAAATAAAATGGAATACTAAATGAAAGAAAGACCAAAATATGGATAGATATGTGATAAAGCAAGTATACTAAATGGTAGGGTGTATATATACTTGCTATATATAGCAAGTATACTAAATGGTAGGTGGGTATATGGGTGTTAACTGTTATATTCTTCAACTTTGCTGCTTGTTTAGATGTATTAATAATAAAAGGGAACAAAATTAAGCATATTAACATTTTAACATCCTTTCAATATGACAACAGTTGAAAAATTTAGAGACTACAATACACTTGGCTGCAAAGAAAGAATTTGAAAGGAAGCACAAGTACAAATTAAATTATTTGAATTAAAAACAGAAATAGAGAACTAGTTAACAGCAGACAATGGAAAATTAAATAGAAGAAAAGGGGGGTCTCATTCAGTTTGCACTGATCATTTTTAAGGAGTCAGATTGAAACATGTATAATATCATATAAGAAATGAATCGCCAGTCTAGGTTCGATGCAGGATATAAGATGCTTGGGGCTGGTGCACTGGGATGACCCAGAGGGATGGTATGGGGAGGGAAGTGGGAGGGGAGTTCAGGATTGGGAACATGTGTACACCCGTGGCAGACTCATGTTGATGTATGGCAAAACCAATACAATACTGTAAAGTAATTAGCCATCAATTAAAATAAATAAATTTAAAAAAAAATCAGAGAAGGTACCTAGGTAACTAGCATCTGGGCTTTAGATCCCTCAGAATTCCAGCACTGTTTCTGACCTAAACATCTATGTTCTCTATAAAAAAGCAAAAAGCAGTTGCTCTCTCCCTGAAACCTGGTATAGATTAAAAATCTTAGATTGTTCTAAAAAGCTCATCAAATCTATGGTTTTTCCAATAGTCATGTACAAATGTGAGAGCTAGACCATATAGATGGCTGAGTGCCAAAGAACTGATGCTTTAAAATTGTGGTGCTGGAGAAGGCTCCTAAGAGTTTCATGGACAGCAAGGAGATCAAACCAGTCAATCGTAAAGGAAATCAACCAAGAATATTCATTGGAAGGACTGAAAAGCTGAAGCTCCAATACCTAGGCCATCTGACGTGAAGAACTGACTCACTGGAGAAGACCCTAATATTGGGAAAGATTGAGGGCAGGAGGAGAAGGGGACGACAGAGGACAAGACAGTTGGATGGCATCACCGACTCAACGGACGTGAGTCTGAGCAAACTCTGGGAGACAGTGAAGGACTGTGAAGCCTGGTGCACTGCAGTCCATAGGATCGCAAAGAGCCAGACATGACCAAGCAACTGAATGACAACAGTAACAAAAATGCTCAGTTTCCCTGCCCTTATTTTAAGTATAGCTATAATCTCACTTCACTACAATTGGATTTTTAACCTATGTGAGTGTGTGCATGCATACATGTAGATTCACATTATCTTATCTTAGACTCTCCAGTCATTTATTCTGCTATGAAGTATCTATCCATGAGAATGCATATTCTAATAAGAAATAAAGACAAATGACTACTCTATATGGTATTATTATTATCATCATTATACTATTTTAATAGACTAGTAATCTGAAGCACAAAATGGTTACGTAAACCACCCAAGCTTATACAGCTAGTAAGTGACAGACTTAGGATTCACACCATATTCTTAATCATCGAGTTATATTCTTCATTTAGAAAATTCTTATTCTCTAGAGAACCATATTTAGCAAATAGTCAAGATTCCTAATTCCCAAAATCTAAAAGCATTGAAAATGGGCCCCCGTGCTTAAGAACTGAGCCAAACTGGACAAAGAGAGCCTCAGTTTAAGAACTGGCATATCTTATTCCAGAAGTAATTGATAATTAATGCCTTATCCACAGTCTTCTCTTATCATTCCGTATTATATGTATTGTTTCTGTTTATAATCTTGCTAAATACAACTGTGATTTAGAAACTACTTGATTTTGCCTTCTACTCTTTATTCTTTATGCGTTATACTATATGTTCATTCTCATATCTGCTTTATCCTACATGACTAAATCCTCTGCAGATAAAGAATCAAGTTTTATTTATCTTTGTAGAGACCCTGAAAAAAATGATTTAAGAAACCACTTGCTTATATTTCACAACTCATCGAGTTCTAATGTTTAAGTCACTAAAAAATATTTGGAGACTTCCCTGGTGGTCCAGAGGTTAAGAATATGCTGTCGAATGCAGGGTACATAGGTTCAATCCCTGGTCAGGGAACTAAGATCCCACATGCTGCAGGGCAACTGAGCCTGTGCATCGCAACTACTATGCACCGCAACAACTAAGCCCGCACACTCTGGAGTTCAAGCGCCACAACAAAAAGCCCGGGCCACAGTGAAAGACCCCACACGCTGAAACTAAGGCCCACTGCAGTCATAACTAAATAAATAAAATTATTTTAATATATGTTCATTAAAATTAGTTAACAACACTAATAGCAGTTCAATACAAATGAATATTCCTTGAATCAATGTTTAGTTTACATTAGTTTGTGAAGACTAAGAGTATAATTCTGCTAAATTACATACATACAATATTTTTAAATTTGAATGCAAATGTCAAAAGGGGATGTAAGAGTTTAATCCTACTATGAGAAATAGAGTTTCTGCAAATTATTTAAACATAAACTTTATTAAATGATTGATTTCTGAGAATATAAGAGGAGAAATTTACCTTATACAAGCCACTTGTGGCTATCAATTAATGGTCAAAAGATATGCTTTTATTTGTTTCTAGCAATATCACTTTTTGGCTTAAAAATAACATTTTATTGATTCCTATTCTGAGTTGGAATTTTCATAGCAGACATGAAAAAATCATTCTTCATTTCACCCATCAAATGTTATTTAAGTATTTATGATGTGCAAGATATTGTACTAAATACTAGACATAAATCACGAGGGAAATATAACCCTGTATTCAAGGACTCTCTAGGTGGGGAAGTGAGCTGTGAGTATTTCCTGGACAGTGTTATGGTTTCTTCTTTTAAAGCAAAAGCATTAGGTCACTTCCTGCTTTCTCAGAAAATCCATAAAGCAAACCAACTTAGAGAATTATAAAGAGCAACAATTTATGTTAGAGTAACAGCAGTTTAAACTAAATTTAAACTTAAAATCAAGTTTCTGTTCATTATTTTTACTCATACATTACATTAAAAGTTTGGTGGAGTTTCACCCAATTTTTACATTCTTTGGGACCAGCTGATTTGAAATAAGGCTATGCTGCTTATCCAGAAGCCACTCTGCAGGTTATGTAAAGAATTCATCAAAGAGGCAGACAGTTCTACTTACTACAGAACTGATATTCAGATACAACAAACAAGAGACCTATGTGACTGCTGATCATAAAAGAGATAACATGTGCATTAAGAGAAAAGATAAAAAGTGATTTCAGATATGAATTTAAAATTCAAACTCAACTGAACTGGTGATTTAAAGTGTAAAAATATCTCTTACGTGAGCAATACTTTGAAGCCGTGCTCTATTGAGGAGCACTCAGTTCAGTTCAGTTGCTCAGTCATGTCCAACTCTTTGCAACTCCATGATCCGCAGCACTCCAGGTCTCCTTGTCCATCACCAACTCCCAGAGTCCACCCAAACCCACATCCATTGAGTCAGTGATGCTATCCAACCAATTTATCCTCTGTTGTCCCCTTCTCTTCCTGCCCTCAATCTTCCCCAGAATCAGAGTCTTTTCAAGTGAGTCAGCTCTTTGCATAGGTGGCCAAAGTACTGGAGTTTCAGCTTCAACATCAGTCCTTCCAATGAACACCCAGGGCTGATCTCCTTTAGGACAGCACTGGTTGGATTCCAGCTTGTGCTTCCTCCAGCCCAGCGTTTCTCATGATGTACTCTGGATATAAGTGAAATAAGCAGGGTGACAATANGGCATCACAAAGAGTCAGACATAACTGAGTGACTAAACTGAACTGACAGCAACTAGTGTTGACAAGAACATGGAGAAATTAGAAAAATATATCGTTGTAGGAATATAAAATGGTGTAGTCCCTTTGGTAAACAGTCTGGCAGTTCCTTGAACATTTAAAGACAGAGAAAAAAGAGACTTCCCTGACTGTCCAGTGGTTAAGACCCTGTGCTTCCACTGCAGGGGGAACAGGTTCGATCCCTGGTCAGAGAACTAAAATCCTGCATGCCATGCAGCCAAATAAATAAATAAAAATAAAGACAGAGTAAGAAAATATCACCAAGCAATTCCACAAGTAGGTATATTTCCAAAAGAAATGAAAATAGGACTTCCCTCATAGTCCAGCGATTAAGAATCTGCCTGCCAATTCAGGGGACACGGGTTCAACTCCTGGTCCAGGAAGATTTCACATGTAGTGTGGCAACTAAGCCTATGTTCCACAACCACTAAGCCTGCAGTACTGAAGTCCATGCACCTAGAGCCTGTGCTTTACAATAAGAGAGGCCCACAGTGAGAAGCCCACATACCACAACAAAGAGTAGCCATAGCTCACCACAATTAGAGAAAGCCTGCCAGCAGCAATGAAGACTCAGCACAGCCAAAAATAAATAAATTCAAAAATCAATCTATTCAAACTGCCTTGCTGTTAAAAAAAAAAAAAGTAAAGACACATGTATATGGGAAAAACATGTACATGAATGTTCCCAGAAGGCTTATTCATAATAGCCAAAAGTGAAACAACCCAAACATCATCAACTGATGAATGGATAAATGAAATGTGGTATATCCTAGAAATAAAAGCAAAAATAAACAAAGGGGATCTAAACAAACTTATAAGCTTTTGCACAGCTAAGGAAATGTATACAAAATGAAAGACCACCTACAGAATGGTGAGAAATATTTCCCAGAGAGAAAATATTTGCAAATGCTGTGATGAAAAAGGGTTTAATTTCCAAAATATACAAATAGCTCAAACAGTTCAATATCAAAAAAAACAAAAAAAAATCAAAAATTGGGCAGAAGACCTAAACAAACATTTCTCCAAAGAAGACATATAGATGGCCAACAAGCATATGGAAAGATGCTCAACAATGTTGACTATTAGAGAAATACAAATCAAAACTACAGTGAGGTATCACTTCACACCGGTCAGGATGGCTATCATCAAAAGCCTACAAATAATAATGCTGGAGAGGATATGGAGAAAAGGGAACACTTCAGAACACTTCAGACTGTTGGTGGAAATGTAAGTTGATACAGCTGCTATGGAAAACAGTATGGCGGTTCCACAGAAAACTAAAAGCAGAGCTACCATATGACCATACCCCCTGCAGGCAAACGTCCAGAGAAAACTATTAATTTGAAAAGATACATGCACCTCAATGTTCACAGCAACACTATTTACAATACATATGAAAACAACCTAAATGCCCATCAACAAATGAATTGATAAAGCAGATATGGCATATAAATAAAATGGAATATCTTTCAGTTATAAAAAAGAATGAAAAATGCCATTTGCAGCGATATGGATGGACATAAAGATTATCATACTAAGTAAAATCCAACAGAGAAAGGCAAATACCGTATGACATCACTTATATAAGAAATCTAAAAAATGATACAAATGAACTTATTTACAAAACATAAACAGAGGACACAGAAAACAGAGTTATCAAAGGGGAAAAGGGCTGAGAGCGATAAATTAGGAGTGTTAACAGGTACTCACTACTATATATAAAATAGATAAAAGGACATCCCTGGTGGTCCGGTGGTTAAGAATCCACCCCGTAATGAAGGAGAACAGGGTTCAATCCCTGGTCAGGGAACTATGGTCCCAAATGCTGCAGAGCAACTAAGCCCATGCACCACAACTACTGAGCCCAAAAGCTCTGGAGCCTGCTCAACACAACTAGAGAGCCTGTGCCCTGCAACTACTGAGCCCTCAAGCCACAACTAGAGTCCATGCACCATAAAGAAAGATCACACATGGTGCAACAAAGACCCCACGTGCAGCCAGTAAAACTTGATGCAGCCAAATAAATAAATAAAATTATAAAAAATAAAGTAGATATACAACAAGGTCCTACTATATAGCAAAGGGAACTATATTCAACATCCTATGATGGAAAATAATCTGAAAAGACTACACACACACACAAACATATGTATATGTAAGTATGTATGTGTATACATATATATAACTGAATCACTTTGCTATACAGGACAACATTGTGAACCAACTACACTTCAATTTTAAAAAACTGTCAAGCCAGCAATCATTACCCAGAAACTATACCCTCAAAATGTCTATATGATGAAATTTTCACATAAAACAAAACTAAATTGTCACTAGCAGACTTGAACTTCAAGATACACTAAATGGAAATGCAATTTAAACCACAATGAGATATCACATTACACTTTATTATTAGACTGGTACAAAAGTAATCTCAGTTTTACACTGTTGAACTTTGCAATTTGATATTGGAATACATTCTTAAATGTGGTTATGTTCTATATCATTTTAATGTGCATTTCTTACTTTACATTTTTTGTTAATGAATTGTTACTTGCAATTTATTTTATATGCATTTTAGACTATGGAAATGATATTAAACAAAAAGCAAATTTGAGTGATTTTCTTATTCAAGTTCAAAGTCGGTCATAAAACAACAGAGACAACACACAACCTCAATACATTTGGCCCAGGAACTGCTAACGAACATACAGTGCAGTGGTGGTTCAAGAGGTTTTGCAAAGAAGACGAGAGCCTTGAAGATGAGTGTAGTGGTGGATCACCAAAAGCTGACAACAAGCAGCTGATTACTGATCACTGAAGCTGATCCTCTTATAGCTACACAAGAAGTTGCCAATGAACTTAACATCAACCATTCTATGGTCATTCAGCACTGGAAGCAAATTGGAAAGATGAAAAAGCTAGATAAGTAGGTACCTCATGAGCTAACTGCAGATTTTAAAAAAATCATTGTTTTGAAGTGTCATCTTCTCTTATTCTATGCAACAACAATGAACCATTTATCAATTGGTGGTTATTTGCAACAAAAAGTGGATTTTTATGTGACAATCAGCTCAGTAAATGGACCGAGAAGAGGCTCCAAAGAACTTCCCAATGCCAAATTCGCACCAAAAAAAAAAAAGTCATGGTCACTGGTGGTCTGCTGCCAGTCTGATCCACTACAGCTCTCTGAATCCTGGGGAAACCATTACATCGGAAAAGTATGCTCAGCAAATTGGTGAGATGCACCGAAAACTGCAATGCCTGCAGCCAGCATTGGTCAACAGAAAGGGCCCCATTCTCCATAATGCCCAAATGCACGTTGCACAACCAACACTTTAAAAGTTGAACAAACTGGGCTACAAAGTATTGCCTCATCTGCCATATTCACCTGACCTCTCTCCAACCGACTACCACTTCTTCAAGCATCTCAACAACTTTTTGCAGGCAAAATGCTTCCACAACCACCAGGAGGCAGAAAATGCTTTCCAAGAGTTCATTGAATCCCAAGGCATGTATTTTTAAGCTACAGGCATAAACAGACTTATTTCTCGTTGGCAAAAATGTGTTAATGGTAATGGTTCCTATTTTGATTAATAAAGATATGTCTCCATCTAGTTATAATGATTTAAAATTCATGGTCCAAAACCACAATTACTTTTCACCAATCTAGTATTATTAACTCAAGATAAACAATGATAGATTTAAAATGCATGGTATAATACCTAAAACCACCACCTGAAAAACAGACAGCTATAGCTAAAATTGCAAGAGAAGAAAATGGAATATCAAAAATACTCAGGTCAATAAAGCTGATAAAACTAGTATATAAAATACCTCTACAGATGAAACACAATTTCCCAAAAAGAAAGCTGGCTAATAAATCAAAATACATTTTACCATAGAAACAATATGTTAAATGATGACTATGATAAAATTTGAGCCTGGACATGAATCTAATCACCCAATGTTTACTTGTTTGAAGACAAAACAATTAAAAAACACAGAAAGAAAGGAACACAATAGTACACAAAGCCTATTTCTCCAACTCTGAATTATAACCTGCTTGAGATCAGTCATGTTACAAACAGAAGTTTGTGAATCAAGTGTTCTTAATATTTGGTATATATTAAAAATAAACTGTAAATTCTATTAATGATGAAAATAACTTCACTAAATACTAATTAAAGGTCAAAAATGACATTTTATCATCAACTGGCTCCTCTGTCCATGGGATTCTCCAGGCAAGAATACTGGCAGGGATCGAACCTGGGTCTCCTGCATTGCAGGCAGATGCTTTATCCTCTGAGCCATCAGGGGAGCACCCAACATAAACTCTTACAGTATATTATCTCTAAAAGACATGCAATAAAATATTTACCAATACTGGACTTCCCTGGTGGTACAGTAGATAGAAATCCGTCAGCCAAGACAAGGGACACAGGTTCAATCCCTGGCCTGGGAAGATTCCACATGCTGAGGAACTAGGCCCATGTGCCACAACTACTGAGCCTGAACGCTGCAAATACTGAAGCCCATGCACCTACAGCCTGTGCTCTGCAACAAGAGAAACCACTGCAGTGAGAAGCTTGTACACTGCAATGAAGAGTAGCCCACACTCGTCACAACTACAGAAAGCCCACAACCAGCAACAAAGACGCAGCGCAACCAAAAAGTTAAATAAATAAATAGATGCTACATTGACACTTAATGGTAGAGCTTAAAAAAAAATTTTTTTTTTACCAATACTGAATCATTCAGTTTTAGTTTTAAGAGTATATAATATTCACATAGTTCCAAATTCAAACTTACACAAAAGGGTATACAATAAAAAGTCTAAAGGACTTCGCTGATCATCCAGACTCGGCCTCACAATGCAGGGGGCACTGGTTCAATCCCATCGAAGAACTAAGGTCCCACACGCTGTGGGGTATAGCCAAAAAAATTTTATTTTTAAGAGTCTCTGCCTCTCATCTCCTTCTTCAGCCACCAGTGGAGGGTAAACAACACTAAAATATAATCAAGGGGTATACATTCCCAGTTGTTTCCTGTGAGACCACAGATGTGGTAACACTTTTCTTTAACAACAGAAATAACATTTTCTTTTTGAGTTGGGATTACTCACAAAACAGAAAATATCCAGATGACAAGATACTTGCACATGAACGCCAAAAATGAAGTCAAATGGAATGTTAAAGTATAACCAAGAATATTATGAAGAAACAATAAAATGAAATAAAAATTTCAGCTAATATTCTATTAAGTTAGTCCTGACCAACACATGACAGGAAATCTGCAGCAATGGAACAAAGGAGATGGCTGCAAGTTTCGGTGCCTACTTCCCAAATTAGTCACTCAAGAGTCAACAGCACAAACCAGACCTACAAACTAACTCCCGCTTATGCATCAGATCATTCCCAAAGACTGATACCAACAAACAGCATCTGTGAGATTCAAATGGGCATTCGAAGAATTTACAAAGACAAACATCAACTGAGCACCGCAGGCCTCCTCAGGTAAGAGGTTTCATACTTTATACATTCAAGACTGAATTGCCAATCCTCAATTATTAGGGTAAATTATTCAGCTAGGAGTAATTCAAGCTCATATTTGTCCTTCCCAGCTTTCAGTTTAGCCACTTTACTACTTATTGATGCTTTCACCTAAGAAGTAAAAGGACTTCGGCAAAAATGGTACTCTCTGGAGGGTCCTTAGACCATGATTTCCCCAAATTATCAGAAGGCCAAAAGTGGCAAGATCATTAACCAATCCTGTGTTTTTAAGAGGAGAATCCTAAGAGGCCACTGGCCTACTGGCCCATTATTTAAGGTAAATGCAAAAACCTGCTCCTGACCTAAGTCAGTGAACTTCAAAGGAATTGAAAGGAGGAGATACAAATGGTTTCTAAAGAATCTTTTATTCCTAACCTTCTTGGAAAAACTGGAATTCTAGCGATATCTCTCATAATCTAACATCAACATATCTTTTATGAGAACTATTAGGAGTAAACTAGAAATGGGTCCCTGTGGCAAACAGGGCAATAAGTAATGTGGAAAAGCTGTATTAGTGCCACCAGTATCTATTTCTTACTGGCAAGGATCACTTCTCCAAGAAGGTAATCACATTCCCAGCCTCCTCTGCAGCTAGGCTACAAGGGCATATGAAGCAAACTTAAGCAACAAGATACAAGGGAAAGTCTTTTGGGAAAGTTTCTGGTAGAAATTGTCTTCCCTCATAGAAGGAAAGGAGGGAAGGTAAGGAGAGAAATTTTGCATAAGGAAAAATTGCACTCCCTCTTTTTCCACCTAATGTTGTATGAAATTAGCATACTTAGAATAGCATTTAATGCCATCTGCAATCACAAGGGGAATCATTATCAACACATAGAAAGATGGAAGGTTCCTAGGACTGCTGAACTTGGTGGAGGAAATTCTTTAGCATTATTTAACAGTTTATCTTTGAGGTTCATTACATTTTTTAATTCACAGGTTAACTCTTTACAGGATGAGTAAGTCAAAGACCGTGATTTTGGAACTGTTCTTAATTACTTAACAAAATTGCACTCCAGATGCATTTGTTGAGCATCTACTATGTTCCATGCACTAGGCAAGAAAGCTTTTATGTGAGCTACTTTAATTGTCAAAATAACCCCATAAGGTATTAAAATTATCATTGCTGATAAGAAACATGAGGCTCAGAGAAGTTTAAGTGACTTGTGCCCAAAGTCACATAATTAATAAAGATTAACAACTAGGATTCATATCCATGTTGTATATCTCTAAGCTAGGGCTCCTTCCAGTAGCTGTGATCAGCTAACCTACCACTCAGATCACCTTTACAATCTCCATATAACTGTGGCTAAAAAGACCAGATCAAGGAAAATCGCATATAAAAATTATTTAGCACTTCTGTTCTTAACCCAAGTGGTGGGTAACTTTCATTATTACTCCTTAGTTTGCTGCTACTGCTGCTATGTCGCTTCAGTTGTGTTCAACTCTGTGCGACCCCATAGACAGCAGCCCACTAGTCTCCTTTGTCCCTAGGATTCTCCAGGCAAGAATACTGGAGTGGGTTGCCATTTCCTTCTCCAAAGCATGGAAGTCAAAAGTGAAAGTGAAATCGCTCAGTCGTGCCTGACTCTTAGCGACCCTATGGACTGCAGCCCACCAGGCTCCTCCGTCCATGGGATTTTCCAGGCAAGAGTACTGGAGTGGGGTGCCATTGCCTTCTCCACTCCTTAGTTTAATTCCATCTAACTCTGTTTAAAAAAATTCTCCCTCTCATGATTTACTTCATCCTTAAATTCTAATTTGAAAGAATACTAGATTGACAAACAATAATATCTGCTGGATGAACAAAAAAGATGAGGGTCCAGAACCTGACTTGCGACTTCTAATTTTCATTATCTAAAACTCCACGGATTACAAGTCACACTGTGTTACACTAAGAAAAAATGCTCCCATTTAAATTGATACAATGCTGTATCACAACTTTACTTATTAAAAGAGCTTCATTAAATTTTTAGCATACACTGCTCCTGTGCATAATTTTTAAAAGGTAAAAGAAATAAATTGGTCACATTCAGGCTCAAACTCTTCTGAATCACTTTTTTAAATCAGTCATTACTGTTTTTCCACACAATATCATCTTCTGTGCCATGAAATCCCTGGGTGATCCAGCATTTGTATTCTAACCATATCTCTGGGATTTTCTTCCAAGCCTGCTGAAAACTACTCTGCAAGTTCTGTACATGAAGAGACGACAACCACATCACAAACAAAAGCAACTATCAGATGGATCCAGATTTTAGAAATCTAAGAATGTAAAAATATATGCTTATGAGAATTAATAAAACACAATAAATATAGATAGCCAGTGGGAATCTGCTGTATGACTCAGGTGTTCTGTTACAACCCAGAGAAGTGGGATGGGGTGGAAGGGACACTCACGAGGGAAGGGACACACGTATACCTATGGCTGATTCATACTGATGTATGGTAGAAACCAACACAACACTAAAGAGAGACTATCCTTCAATTAAAAATAAATTAAAAATAAATTTTAAAAAATACACAATAACTTACTTTGTTATCTTGCATATCCGGAAGCTACCAATGGTGAACACCTACCATGCTTGGCATTTTACCTATCTTGTTTAACTCTTCACAGAGCAGCAAAACGTTAGGCATTAACCTTATTTTACATACATGAAATATGAGGCTCAGAGAACTGAGTAATTTGTCCCTGATGATCCAGCTAATAAGTGGCAGAGCTGGGTTTCAATCTCTGGTCTGTCTTCCAAGTTCTTACTCTTTTTTACCACTTCAGTGGTTTGCAAAATTTAGAGCACATAAGAATCCCCTCAGAGGGGGAAAAATACTGCATATATTTGCAAATCATATAGCTGCTAAGATAAACGTATAAAGAACGCTTATGGGACTTCCCTGTTGCCCCGGTGGCTAAGAATCTGCCTTCCAATGCAGGGAACATGAGTTCGATACCTGGTTGAGGAACTAAGATCCCACATGCCATGGGGCAACTAAGCCTTCATGCCGTTACTAAAGAGCCCATGTGCCACAACTAGAGAAGCAGAGCTGACAATTAAGACCCAGCAGAGCCAAAAAAGGAACTCTTACAACTCAACAGGAAAAAGATAATCCAATTTAAAAATGGGCAAAGGATTTGAATAGACATTTCTCCAAAGAAGATATGTAAACAGCCAATAAGCACACACAAAAGCACTCAACATCATAAGCTATTAGGGAAATGCAAATTAAAGCCACAGTATGATACTACTTCACATCTAATAAAGGCTTCCCAGGTGGTTCTGTGGTAAAGAATCAGCCTGCCAGGCAGGAGACTTGGGTTGGATTGATCCCCAGAGAAGGAAAGGCCAAACCTCTCCAGTATTCTTGCCTGAAAACTTCCATGGACAGAGTAGCATGGCGGGCTACAGTCCATGGGGCCACAGAGTCAGACATGACTTAGCAACTAAGCAACATTAATCACGCCTACTAGAATCGCTATAATCAAAAGACAGACAATAACAAATATTGGTAAAATGTATAGAAACTGGAACCTCCTACATTATAGCTAGCAGGAATATAAAATGGTATAGTCACTTCGGAAAACAATTTCAAAGTTCCTCATAAAGTTAAATATAGAGTTACCTCATGACTCAGCAATTCCACTACTAGGTATAATACCCAAGAGAAATGAAAACTAAGTCCACAGAAAAATTTGCTCAAAGGAACATTATTCATAATAGCAAAAAAGTCCATCAACTGATGAACAGATTAAAAGAATGTAGTATACCCACACAATGGAATATTATCCTGCCATAAAAAAGGAATGAAGTACTGATGCCATAATATGGATGAACCTTGAAAATATTATGCTAAGTAAAAGCTGAAGACCACATGTTGTGTGATTCCATTTATACAGATTTTACTTCCAGAGAGAGAGAATGCAATTGCTTAAGGCTGGATAAGGTGATGGGAAGTGACTGCTAATAAGTAGTTTCTTGAAAAGGGACCAAAAATGTTCTGAAGTATAATGATGGTTGTATAACCCTATGAATATACCGAAAAAAAAAAAACCTCTACTCTGAATGGGTTAATTGTATGGCAAGTAAACTAGATCTCAATAAATCTGTTTTTTAAAAACCCTCTAGGGATTTCCCTGAAGGTCCCTGGAAAACTCTGCCTTCCAATTCAGGGGGCACAGGTTTGGTCCCTGTTTGGGGTACCAAGGGCCCACATGCCTCGGAGTATGGCTAAAAATTAAAAACCAAACAACTGTCAGAAGAATTATCATAAATAATACTAGGTGCCAGTAGACAATAAGCTTAAAAAACAATTCTTAAATAAATAAAATTTTAAAACCCCTACCCTTCTTACTTAACTTCTATGCAGAGTACATCATGTGAAATGCCAGACTGGATGAAACACAAGGTGGAATCAAGACTGCTGGGAGAAATATCAATAACCTCAGATATGCAGATGACACCATCCTTATGGCAGAAAGCGAAGAGGAACTAAAGAGTCTCTTGATGAAGATGAAAGAGGAGAGTGAAAAAGCTGGCTTAAAACTCAACATTCAAAAAACTAAGATCATGGTATCTGGTCCCATCACTTCATGGCAAATAGATGGAGAAAAAATAGAAAATGACAGACTTTATCTTCTTGGGCTCCAAAATCACTGCGGACAGTGACTATAACCATGAAATTAAAAGATGCTCCCTCCTTGGAAGGAAAGCTATAACAAACCTAAACAGTGTATTAAAAAGCAGAGACATTACTTTACTGACAAAAGTCCATCTAGTCAAAGTTATGGTTTTTCCAGTAGTCATGTATGGATGTGAGACTTGGACCATAAAGAAGGCTGAGGGTCAAAGAATTGATGTTTTTGAACTGTGGTGCTGGAGAAGACTCCTGAGAGTCCCTTGGACTGCAAGGAGATCAAACCAATCAATCCTAAATGAAATAAATCCTGAATATTTATTGGGAGGACTGATTTTGAAGTTCCAATACTTTGGCCACGTGATGTAAAGAGCTAACTCATTAGAAAAGATCCTGATGCTGGGAAAGATTGAAGGCAGGAGGAGAAGGGGGCAAGAGAGGACGAGATGGTTGGATGGCATCACCGACTCAATGGACATGAGTTTGAGCAAGCTCCAGAAGACAGTGAGGCACAGAGAAGCCTGGCATGCTGCAGTCCATGGAGTCGCAAAGAGTCGGAAACAGATGAGTGCAACAACAACAAACAAGACCTGATTACTTCTGCCTGCTAAGTCAATTCAGCCATATCCGACTCTGTACGACCCTATAGACTATAGCCTGCCAGGCTCCTCTACCCAAGGGATTCTCCAGGCAAGAATACTGGAGTGGGTTGCCATGCTTTCCTCCAGGGGATCCTCCTGACCCAGGAATCAAACCTGAGTCTCTTACGTCTCCTGCATTGGCTGGTTCTTTACTGCTAGCAACACTTGAGAAGCCAGATTACCTCTAAGTTTCCCTTTTATATATAAAGGTATTTGAGACAATGAAAAAAAAGTCTCAGAGCTCACATCAACAGACTTCAGAATCCAATCCCCAGTGACCCCCATGAACCAACAGTTTAGAGAAGGTCACATGCTGCTGCTGCTAAGTCGCTTCAGTCTTGTCCGACTCTGTGCAACCCCAAAGACAGCAGCCCACTAGGCTCCTCTGTCTCTGGGATTCTCCAGTCAAGAATACTGGAGTGGGTTGCCATTTCCTTCTCCAATGCATGAAAGTGAAAAGCAAAAGTGAAGTTGCTCAGTCATGACCGACTTTTAGTGACCCCCATGGACTGCAGTCTACCAGGCTCCTCCATCCATGGGATTTTCCAGGCAAGAGTACTGGAGTGGGGTGCCATTGCCTTCTCCAGAAGGTAACATATAGCATAGCAATTCCTCACTTGAGGTCACTAGACCTGCAGATGTCTACAGTGAAAAGATAAGCGCTTCTTGAGCCAGTTTAAATTTTTCAGAACATCTGTAAGAAATCATACATACACTTAGCCCTCTCTAAGGTAAAGTTTACATATGTTTGCCTTTGGTTGTACTCGTGTTACTAGCTTTAAAATACTGACTCAAAGCTGACTCGCAGCTCAGTATATGAAAGATAAAAAGAAAGAACACAAATTATTTGTTAAAATGTATTCTGATAGGCAAATGTTTACAAATATGGGAGCCATTATGAGTTACTTGGTTAAAAGCTCGGGAAATACAGATACAGGAAAGTAAACAAGTCTAGTGAAGTGAAAGTCACTCAGTCGTGTCCAACTCTTTGTGACCCCGTGGACTATCCAGTCCATGGAATTCTCCAGGCCAGAATACTGCAGTGGGTAGAGTCCATCTCAATATGATTCACTTCCTATCAACTGTGCCTTAGTTCCCATTTTCATCTATAAAATCTACAAATACCATAGTATCCACCTGACTCTAAAACTCCAAGATTTTTTAAATATTATATAACAACCTAAAAATGTCTGCTAAGAAGGCAGTTCTTTATATTCTGGGTCCCTTCAAAGAATTTTCTTTATTGACTGGAGTTAGCACATCATTAGAATAAATAAGAAATACATTACATTAATAAATACCACATAGGCTGTAGGATTCAGAAACTTACTTATACATGGCCTTAGAAAGCAAAGAGAGAATAATAATAAACTAAAAAGAAAGTAAAGTGTGCTTGTCTACTGCTGACAGCAAAAGTCAACAGGAAACACTTCAGTATAAAATCTCCCCAAAGCATGGAATGTCCCTGATTAACAACAAATGAGTTATCTTTCATACTTCACTCTCAATACACCAGCTTCCACATGCACCCCTGGAACAAATAAACTGAAGAAGGGGAGGAGAGCAATGGGGAAAAAAACACGATACCATAATCAGCCTCCTTTCAAAATTCCACAAGGTGAGAGGGAGTGGGGAACTAGCCATGGTTGGTGGTAATAGTGGTTTAGTCACTAAGTTGTGTCTGACTCTATGACCCCACAGGCTGTAGTCCACCAGGCTCCTCTATCCATGGGATTTCCCCAGGCAAGAACACTGGAGTGGGTTGTCATTTCCTTCTCCAGGGGATCTTCCACACCCGGGGATCAAACACGCAGACCCACATCTCCTCCACTACAGGCAGATTCTTTCACTGCTGAGGCACCAGGGAAGCTACAACCCAGCATAAAATTTTCCTATATACAGTTTAATATGTTGTGGACTTTTTTCTTTTTTTAACTTCTTTTAAAGTCACAAAAATTTTTTCTCTGTCTACTTCTTTATGTTAAAAATCAAAGCTATCTGAATTTGGGGAGAGTAAATTCATAGTAATTTAAACTGAGTATAACACTGGTGGGGGATGCATCAGTGAGGAGGAGAGCTATTTGTAGGATTTTATGGTGGAAGGTGGTGGTGAGAGTCTCAAAAAAGGAAAAGCAGGCAAGATCCTTTATAACAAAATACATATAAAAATCCAAGCTCAGAGATTTCTAATGAATTTTTAAAAGGTCATTCCACTTGCTAAGACAGACCAGAAAAGCCAGACCACGTTCTCCTCAAGCAATAAAAGTTATGACTATTGAGAATAGACAATTTTAAACTTCCAATTCTGTATTACCATTAGGGAGAAAAAAGCAACTCAGAAATCTAAAGTTATGTTTTAGAAGGTAATATAGTATTCTGCTCACAACTATATAAGAATGAAGGGATTCATCTCATTTATTTAATACAAAGGAGAACATACTCCTTTAAAATATAAAGAACCCCATTAATCCTTGGCACACCAACAATCACTGTATTTACATATTATACATAAATATATATATACTCTGGCTTCCCAGGTGGCTCAGTAGTAAAGAATTCTCCTGCCAATGCAGGAGACTCTGGTTCAATCCTTGGGTCAGGAAGATTCCCTGGAGGACATGGCAACCCACTCCAGTATTCTTATCGAGAAAATCCCATGGACAGAGGAACCTGGTGGGTTAAAGTCCATGGGGGTCACAAAGAGCATGCACACACACACATATACTCAACATCAAATAGCCACAGTACAATTTAAAGTGCCTACATGAGTCAAATTAAAACACAAGCTCAATGACACCACCTATTGTTGTTAGTCACTAAGTTGTGTCCAACTCCTTTTGGACTCCATGGACTGCAGCCCACCAGGCTCCTCTGTGCATGGGAATTCCCAGGCAAGAATACTGGAGTAGGTTGTCATTCCCTTCTCCAGGGGATCTTCCTGACCCAGGAACTGCACATCTCTTGCATTGACAAGCAGATTATTTACCACTGAACCACCCAAGAAGACCAACATCACCTATAGCTCCCTGTAAATAGAGCTTATAAAATATATCATCTAAAAACTAATAAATTGCACTTAAATGTAACCAGTTATGTCCACTTAACAATTCTGCCAACTTAAAGAAAAAGTACAAAGATATAAACCCGAGTAAGACTTAGCCTATGACTTCAAGGAATTCACAGCAAGACAGAAGCATGTGCAAATCAAAATCATTTGAGATCACAGAGAAGAGCAAACTCACAAACTTAAATGTTAACTAGAATTTGCCAGATGAAAACTGGGAGAGTGCAAACAAAGGCATGAATGTAGAGAACACAATTAGATAACCAGAAGTCCTGAGTGCCCAAGCTGGAGGATTCAGAAAGAAGTATAAGTGGGCATGAAATGATAGTAACTAAGCCAGGAAAACAGAGCTTGTAGCTTGCAGCTGGACTGCAAAAGGCTACATATGCTATAACAAAGTGTTTGGTCTTTATTCAGAGGACCACAGAGAACCTCATTTATAATAGTTATTAGAAAGTTAACTGATGACAATGTGGAAAACAGATTTAAACGGAGATTGGGAGATTAGAAGATATGAGAACACTAAAGCAATAATTAGGATATTACCACAACATGCAAGTGAAATGTAATGAAGTCAGGAATAATAAAAACAACTAAACAGTAGCAGCGGGAGCAACAACCTACACCAACTTAGCAGCAACTGTGTGTCCATCTAGTTGACCATAAGTCAAGGAAGAGGCAATGGGGAAAAAGAGAAAAGAATGCAACAAGAAGTCTTTAGACTATAATCAAAAGGACATTGACTACTGACTATTCATACCCCACAGAGGAACTTTACTTACAAACTAAGTCTGCCTTCCAAAACTGGTAAAATATAAAATGCCTTAGTTCACTTAATAGTTGTTACAAACTTAATTTTAACCATATGAAAAATTTCGGGTATCTTGCACAGGAATTATTTAAGTCTAAAAATATCACTATGGCCACAAGAAAAGCAAAGAAACAAATACAGAACTAAAACAGAGTAGTTTTCACCTGAAACTAACACAACATTGTTACTCACCTATACACCAAAGTAAAAATAAAAGTTAAAAAAAAAGTAGTTTCCAGTCAGAAAACAATGATCTTGGTATATCCAAGTTTGGATGAGTCTAATTAACATGCCTTAGTTAGAAACCCTGAAAATATAGTAAAATAGTAGAAAATATAGTAACCCTGAAAATATAGTAAATAGCAGAAATATTCATAAACATTACCTAAATTAAATACAGGATGGGAGAAAAAAGAACTATCAAATAAAAATCTTTGGGCTACGAACAATTCAGCTAACTGAACACACAATTACGACAACATATAGTTGGTATTTTTCACAAAATCAACATGAGGTTTTGTTTAGCACAGGAAAAAATCTGATGAGGTTTACAGACCCAATTTCAATTTAATAAATACATTAATATAGGGAAATAAGAATGGCAGCTAGTCTGTTTCAACATGCAGATCAACCTTTACAAAAATATGTTTGCTGAACTGTCAGTTTGTATTACAGAACTGCTAAAACAGTGGTGTTTCTTTCAATAAACTGAGTCATGATTACCTCTATAAAGAAAGTTACTGACTTTCACAATGCTGACAAGATGTCTTATCTTTTAAATTCAAAGTTAGCTGATTGTGGATACAGGTTAAGTTTAACAATAAAATCCGATAAACACATGTCCCACTAAATTTAATGTTCAAACTTATATCTGTCATGTTCTAATAATCACCTGAGGTTGACTGGCTCACCCCCAGATATTAATCATTAACCAGGTGTCAGTTTAAAATTCCATGTGAAATCGTTAAGGTCAATAAATGCAAAAAGGTCAATTTACTAGAAGGATTAAATAAGAATTTCCATTTCACTGTTTATATAATTTGATAAATTTGTAAGAACTTTTTTTTCATAAAAGTATGTGAATGTTATAGGTTTCTCCACTGAAGGAAGAAAAGTTTGTATTGTGTTAGTTCCAGTTACAATTTCTAACTGAGTTAAAGCTCTAACAGCCTTAAAGCAGGAAATCCAAAAGGAAATTCCATCATCAGTTCCTGGGGCTTGGTAACTCAAAGGTTCTTTGAAACAGAGATACAGAAGTTCTCCAACTATTTACTATAACCTTACCTCATATCTTCAAGCAAATCACATTCTGCTTGATGTTTGGCTTGAAGTTTTGTCATCTGTTCAACTTGAATGTTTTTCAGTTCCTGTGTAACTTTCACCTGAAATATACCATATATTTATAAGGGCTTACCACATTTAAAAAAAATTATTTCAGGAAAATATGTAATACTTGTCAGAATATATAACTGTTACTTGCCTCTCCTCTGAGGACCACAATCCTGTTACTAGCCACCTAATTTTGTTTACTGCAGATACTTAATTTTAACAACTAGCCAAAATAACCTGAAGCAGAAGCTAAATGAAAGTACATGAGTATAAAAATTACAGATTAAAGAGGTGCAAAATAAACTGTCAGTCGTTTCATTTCATGTACAATACCTATCTAGGTCTTCTTAGAGCTTTAAAAGAGTCTGTCTTCTATGTCTTCCAAACAGGATTCAAATGTATTAACCATAAGGAGAGGTGAGCAGAGCATAGATGGGAGAAAGGGACATAAGAATGCCTAATATCTAATGACTGAAATTTACACAATCATGAAATTATATGCATCCATCAACTACAAAAATTATTCTCTAATGGCTAGGAGAAACACGCTCTCTGGATGACGCCCTTGCTGACAGCACATCAAATCACAATCTCTTGTTCACAAAGAAGAAAGCAAAAGTGACCTTCCAGCATATGCAGTGCTTAAAAGCCACCCCAGCAAGCCGGTTCCCGTGGCATTTCCACTTCAAACAGAACAGTAAATGCAAATTGGCCAGTGCCTCACCGGCCAGGCCAGGATTCAGGTTACAGTGGGCCTGGAACCCTCGCCGCCACCGGAGCAGGGCTACCGGGGGGCTACGTGTGAAAAGAAAAAGATTCACTTGGAGAACCAAGGTTAGAAACAGAAAACAAGAGGGAGCAGACACGAGAAAGTTAGGCATTCACCAAATGTTTGCCCACAAGGGGAGGACGGAACAGGCTCCTCCACCCAGTGCCCTGAGTAGACACTCAGTAACCATCTGCAAGATTGAAACGACAAGGACACAGCCTCGGTCCCTGGGNATCGGTCGTCTGCTACAGGGCGTCCAAGTCAAAGAGCATGAGGTCATTAAGGCCGGGACCCACCCCATCCCCCATTTCACAGATTGAAGGCCAGAGGAGTGGAGACTTTATGAAGGTTACACAGCAGTACTAGAATCTCTGGGTAACTAAGTGTTCTCGAGGGTACAGAGAAACAGGTGCAGATGATAATCAAGAGGGAAAGTAAAGGAGGCTCCAGGGGCAGTGGAGGAAGCTCTTGAATGAGAGTCAGGACCTCTAGGTGCCATTCCACTCTGCCTGCGCCTAGCTATTTGTGTGAGCTCAAGCTTCCTCATCTCCCAACGAGGATGCTCTGGTCTGCTCCCCGGACTCTGTCTCCCTCCTCTGTCCAGACCATCTGGGTGTAGGGATATCAGCCTCCCTTGAAGTCCTTAGAAAAATGAAAAACACCTCTTCCAGAGCCATAGGGATGTGTGGAGGGTGAATTAGAATGCCCCAGTTTATCAGAAGTTGGGGTCTCAAACACCTGCTCTCAGAAGTGGGGTCAGGCAAAAGAGGAAAGTGAGTGAAGCCTGGAGAGACCCAAATAACTTGACCAAAGCCTCTTGGCCAGCTATTAGGAAGATGGAACAACCTAGATTGTTTACATTGTTAGCCTAGATTCTTGAATAGAAGTTGGAATCAGAGCTATGCTTGAGGCAGATTAACCTGAATAGAAATTGGAAGACTAGGCTTGCTATTTCTGGTTTCCTTGAGGCCATTCAAAGTGAACCCTTTATCAGAGTCCTCAGTTAGTATCTGGGAAAGCCTGGGGCAAGGGAACAACTGGGCGGAGGCCCAGCTCCCTGACCTCTGTGGGGCTGGCAGCTAGTGCCTAGGGTGAAGGTAGCCAGGCTGGGCTTTAGTCTCAGTTCCACCAGCAGTTCATTGTGAGGCCTTGACCTAATCAGTTCATCTCTTTCAACCTGTATTTCCTCACTTGTAAAATGGACATCTAAAACCAGCCTCACAGGCTCCTTATATTAAATAAAATTTCTCCTACCACAGGGCCTCTCGTATGGTGCTTAATACATGCTGGCTAATTCATCATTTATCCAAAAAGTATTTGCTAAGGTCCTGCTTTGTGCCAAGCCTTGGACCAGACACTGGGGACACAAGGGTGAACAAGGAAAAATCAGCCTGGACCTTCACCGTGGCTGAGTTCCAGGCTAACCATTCCATGAATGACACTGGGCTAGTGGAGAGGAAGGGGTAACTGCTTCCCCAGATGCAGTGTCCTGCAAACAAAAGGTTACAACCAACCTGGTCCAGAAATTACCCTCCCTTCACCTCTCTTTATTGAGCACTAGGCATATAAAGGTGCTGGATGTTGGGAAATTTGGGATCCAGTCTCTATCATTGATCTGCTAAGCCTTCTCTAGGCCTTGATCCACAATTGCAGAATAAGAGATAAGTGAATGAGCCTGGAACCTAGTAAGCTCTTCACAGCGGAAGTCAAACCCTGGGACTTAACTTTATGAATTGAGGAGGGTACCCTCCACCTCATTTGCCCTTATTCTAAAGCCAGGAATGGCACTGACTTTCTGGAATGATTTCCTTTACAGGTATTGTAAGAAGCTAAGAGGCAACACCAGATGGGCTTATTTGCTAACTGCTTTCTCAAAAATGTGGTTTCTTTCAAAATGTATTAATATTTACCAAGTGCCTTTTCCCAACCCCAAACTTTTGTATTTCTTTTCCAAACTAATAATATTCACTATCATCCTATGAGAGTGTTATTTTCCTCATTTTACAAATGAGGAACCAGAGGCTCGGTGAAGATAAGTCACTTGCCCTGAAGTGATGTATTTGGGACCAGAACTCAGTTCTCCTGTTTGCCTCTATGCGTGCTCAGCCACTCAGTCATGTCTGACACCCTGTGACCCTATGGACTGTAGCCTGCCAGGCTCCTCTGTCCGTGGGATTTCCCAGGCAGGAATACTGGAGTGGGTAGCCATTTCCTTCTCCAGATGATCTTCCCGACCCAGGCATCAAACTCCCATCTCGTGGATTGGCAGATGGATTCTTTACCACTGCACCACCTGAGGTTGCCTCTACAAGAAGCGTTCAAAGGAATTGGGAGAGTTCACCCAGGAAAAAAAGCAGATTTGGGAGGGTACAATCCATATGTTCCAGACTCCACAGGGAAAGAGAAAGATATTTCTATATAATGTAAGCCTGACTAAAATGTCCCCTTTGAACCAGGCTGGGGACTTCCAGAGCCTTGCTCCTGCGATGCAGGCAAGCACTCTGTTACAGTCAGACCTCTTCAGATTCTTTGGGGGAAATGCCACAGAACTTTCCTGTGGCCTTGGAGACAGAACTGATACAGGTCTCAGCTGCATCTAAAGAAGGAGGTTTTCCAGGCAGAGTGGCCCCTGGAGGGAGTGAGCTCCTCCATCCCTGTGACTGTGCAACCAGGTGCTGGCTCCCTTCCATCGAGGAGGCCATAGATGGGATTCTTACCCTGGGAAGAAATTAATAATAGCTACCATGTATTTTGCCTCTTCCATGTTTCAAGCTCTGAACTAAGCATATTATTTTCATTGCTTCTAACCCTCATAACAACAACTCGCAGTACACACAAACTGAGGCCCAGAAGTAAAATGACCTACCCAAGGTTACACAGTTAGGACAGGAGAGCCAGGCCTAGCCCCTGACTACCTCTGGATCTGAAGCTCTGCTCTCCCTTCAGCATGCCTGCGGCTATATAGTCTCCTGGAAGGAACGTGATTCTAAGTTTAAGTCAGAGCCAGGACTGAAAGTTGACCTGGTACAGATATAAGAGTGGGCATTGAAAAACGAGCTATTCTCGTATTCCACAGGAATCCCAGAAGAAACCTCAGGTAAAATATGCAGCAGCACTTGAGCATGGCTAGCATGGAATGGCACCCCACCTCACCTACTCCAGCACCCCAGAATGGACACCCACAACAGGTTGGTACTCCATTCAAAGTTTTCTCCAGAGAAGGTGGCCAGCATCCCATCTGCCCATTCTGCACCAAGGCACCCCTTGCTGTAGTGGGGATTCAAAGCCTCCTCTACTCCCTTTCCTGCTTTGTCATTATCCCCCACTCACATTGTTGCAGACTGCTCAGGACTACCTGTCTGCCCATCCAGATGCCAGCTATCTCCTGCCTGAGCCCCACACCCTGCCCCTGCAAGCCGACCTGGGGATGCTGTTGCAGACAATGCAGTCTGTGAACCCCACCCCCATTCACCTCCTTTCTACCCTAGTCACCTTTCCCCCTCTATCTCCAGCTCACATACACACACACTGGTTTTTGCTCCTGCCTGAGGTATCTCTCACACAGGCCTATGTTAAGCCTGATGTAGAAATGAGCCTGTCTCCTCCCCAGCTCTTAGACAGAGAATCACAGCCTATTGGAGTGAGGCCTCAAAAATCAGCCACAAGAAGAGGAAAGAAGCTCTTCCTAGGGCACAAAGTGGGTCTGTGGCAGAACTAGATCTTAGATTCTATCCAGCATCAAAAAGCCCCTTATTCTGGGCTCAGTTGTAAGCAGCTATCTGGGGTATACTCCAGGCCCTGTACTCCAGCAGCCCGCAAATGTGTTGACATGAACCAAAGGTATAGCAGTAAGGTCAGGACATGCAGGTCAGCCCAGGAGAGTCGGGTAGCAGAGATCTAAGGCCAAAGGTGAGTCCCTGAGAGGCAGGCACTGGGGTAGGGAATTACGTGCTCTGTTGGTGCCCCTGTCAAGGAGTATTACAGCTCGGGGTGGAGGTAAGGGGACAGTCCCAAGGCTATAATAGGAGCTAACCATCACATGATTTTGACATCAAGAGGCAGGAAGCCACAGATCTAGCCCTATCTCTACCAGGCACTTGCTGAGTGTGACCTTTGGCACATTGCAGATTCTGTCCTTTGTTCCTCCTAGGTGGGTGGGTGCAGGTCCAATGAAATAACAGGTACATGATCTGTAAAGGGCTGGGGAGCTATGTAAGCAAGTGACTACCCAACCTGGGACACATTAAGGAAGGCTGAGTGACTGCCATGTGGGATGCTGACCAGGGGTTCCCACTGGAAGCTGCACTGTGATTACAATTCTGTGAAGCTGTACCAATGGGTAAAACAGGTTGGGGTGGACAGCACAGGGATTTGGGGTCAGCAAACCTGGGTCAGATGTCCAGCTCCTCCTCTGTCTAGCTTTGGATTCTTGACCAAGTCCTAAAACCTCTTTTAAACTGAGTTCCCTTGTCCATAAAAGGAGAATAATGATTTTTTGCAGGGTTGTGATGGGAATTAAATGGGAATGTTTATGTAAAATGCTTACAACCTACTGGCCTACAAATATGAGTTTCCTCTGTGCGTGCATGTGTTTTCCTTCAGCTTCCCTGCATTTTCATTCTGGTTTTGTTTGCAAGTTTAAAAAAATAATAATAAAACACAAAAAGAGGAATTCCCTTGGGAGGAGGTTGAGCCCAGCTACAGTCTTGGTTTTGCCCTGACTCACTGTGCTGCTGCTGCTGCTGCTGCTAAGTCACTTCAGTCGTGTCCAACTCTGTGTGACCCCATAGACGGCAGCCCACCAGGCTTCCCCATCCCTGGGATTCTCCAGGCAAGAACACTGGATTGGGTTGCCATTTCCTTCTCCAACACATGAAAGTGAAAAGTTTAAGTGAAGTCACTCAGTCTTAGCGACCCCATGAACTGCAGCCTACCAGGCTCCTCCCCCCATGGGGTTTTCCAGGCAAGAGTACTAGAGTGGGGTGCCATTGACTCACTATGAGGACCCGGGAAGTCCCTGCCCTCCCTCAGCCTTCGTTTCCTCTTCTGGGACCCTGGGGCTTCCCAGCTTGGAAAGCATGGGATGCTACCCATCTGGGAACCTCTTCCACAGAGAAGACCCTCCAGGCTGAGCTGGGGGTTGGGGGGTCAGGCAGGGAGCAGGGGAGAGAGTTGTTGCTGGGGAAGGACAGCTCTATAACCACTGTGCACTGGCCTGTGGAGGGAGCAGACCCTATTCAGCTTAGGAAGCCTGCTGCTTACTTTCCCACAGCTTGCCTAGTTAATGCCAAGACAGAACATGCTTGCCTGCTCCCTGCTAGGGGGCCTGTAGGCCAAAATGAGTGTCCTGGAGGGCTGGCAGAGGCCCTGGCATCCTGCCTTCTCCCTGGGCACCCACCCTTTGCCTGTCTGCAACACATCCATCCACACAACAACGTACTGTGGCATGGGTGAGCTGAGCACCACTTTCAACCAAAGTTGGCCCAGTGTATGGAGAGAAGCTTCCCCAGGACCTATACTCCCTCTCTGATTTTCAGCCCTCCTAATTGGACAGCTCCAATCCCTAAATCCGTCTGTCTTCCCTGTCCAGCCTTGGCCCCACGATGGGATCTAATTCTTGCCATGTTGCTGCGGGCAGTGCACGTGGCATCAGAATGCTGAGAGCTTCTGTCAGTTGCTATGAGAGGGAATTCCCTGGCTCAGGAAAGCTCTTCCAGTGAAAGGGAGCAGGTGGTGAGTCTCCCTGAAGAGACAGACACCGCCAACACATAGGCAGAGCCAATCCTGGGGTAAGAAGCATCAAATCCACCACCCCTGCCTTCTCTGATGCTTATCTACAGTGGGCACAGTAGTAATAATAGCTCACACTTTATAACAGCTACCATGTGTCAGCACATCACATAAATAATTAATTTAATTCTCACAACAACTTTGAAGTAGGTAATATTATTGGCCACGTTTTGCCCTGCAGTCGCTAAGGGTAATGCAAGCTAAGATTTGTGCCCAATTAATCAAGGCTCCAGGGTCTGTGCTCTTAACTGATATACAAATCTACCACCAGAAGATGGTATTTCCTATTAAACCCAGTTCCAAATTTGGAATCTGGCAAGATGCTTGCCCTAGTATCCTGGAATCCAAGTGTTTTTCACACACTTGCCTCAGCTGAGAATCACCTAAGGGTGCTTGTTTAAAACACAGTAACTTCATCCCCTCCCTGAGGATTCAGAAATCTTTGTGTGGGAAGAGGGGCAATGCCTGACATGTGGAAATTGCCCATAAATATTTGTTAGATGAATGAATGCCCCTGCCTTGTCTGAGCCTATGCCCATCTCTAAAATGAGGTTACAGTTACACACCCAACCTCATCTCAACGTGTGGTTGTGTGTTGAGCCTCTCTGTGTATCTGCACAAGCTTTGCTTGGGTGTGAGTTGTTTACAAGCACATTGGTCTGACCCCTCACGATAGCTGTAACAATAATAGCTAACATTTCTTACACACTGATGGAGTACCAGGCACAGCCCTGAGGGCTTTGACTATATTAACTCATTGATTCTCACAACACCAATTATCCTGACTTTAAGAATGGGAAGGGCTTCCCTGATAGCTCAGTTGGTAGAGAGTCTGCCTGCAATGTGGGAGACCTGGGTTCGAACCCTGGGTTGGGAAAATCCCC
>SJYA01002148.1:1369627-1384572 GCA_006410615.1 Neotragus moschatus | reverse complement strand
ACTGAGTGACTTTCACTTCAGTAAGGATGGGAAAACAGAAGTTCAGACAGGTTAAATAACTTCCCCATGATCACACAGTTAGAAGCAGGTTTACAACTCTGGTATCCAGATGATTAACAACTCTGTCATAGTTTCTGGCCTCATGCAACCTCTTCTTTCAAAAACTGGGCTGCAAAACTGTCAAACATTTAGAGCAAATGTAGTATTCAAGGAGGAGAAAATGAAAAGTTGAATTAACAGGAGCTACAGATGGGGAAACAAGATCTAGAATTTCTTCACTATTGTTCGAGCATGAGTAAGAAATTCCAAAGCTAGCTGTGCTAGCTCCAAGTGGGGAAGCTGCCTCTGTCTAAAAGAGGGGACTCAGAAGTCTGAACTGGAAGTGGGCTTTGAGGCACAGGAGGTGGACATTCCCAAGAGAGGAACAGTGACAGAGAGCAAAAACTGCAGGCTAGATTGGCCTAAGCCATGCTTAGGAACAGCCTGAGTAGTGAATTCTAGGAAATCAGCCTGCAGAGGTAAACTGTGGTCTTCCATGGGTGTCCCACTTTGATGTTTGCTCTAAATGTTGAAAAGTGTTGGGCTTCCCTGGTGGTCCAGTGGTTAGGAATCTGCCTGCCAATGCAAGGGGCACAAGTTCAATCCTGTCCAGTAAGATCCATGCTGTGAGGCAACTAAGCCACCCTCTAGTGCCCATGAGCCACAACTCTTGAGCCTGCATGCTGTAACTAGTGAAGCCCACACACCTAGAGTCTATGCTCTGCAACTACAGAAGCCACTGCAAGGAGAAGACCACATACTGCAACAAAGACCCAGCCCAGCCAAAAATAAAATTTTAAATGATTTTTTTTTTGGAAAAGTGATACCCCTTTAGGGTGTTTCTCACCCTTTGTAATAAGCATGTGCATTCCCTATCTCATCCATCCTATCAGTGCACCCTGTCCCCATAGATCTCTGGGAGGAGGTTTTATTTGTCACTGTGTTCCCAGCACTTAGGACAAGGAATCCTGGATGGATGGATGGATGGATTTGAAAGCCTGAAGAACCTGAGCCTTACCAGCAAAGGAGTGTTAAGTGTGGGCAGCCAGATAATAGAATAGAAGGCCCAGTACTGCTCCCTAAGGGAGGGGGTTGCCTGAGGGCCTATTCAGGCCTGTCCTCTGTTTTTGTTGAGCCCTCTGTCCTCACAAGGTGCACTGGGTAGTGACTTCACTGCTCCTCCCCACAGGGGGAGGCTTGTGAGTGCATGGACCACAAAGTAGGTAGGACCACAGTGGGTAGGTCTGAAGGACAAGGCATCTTGTGCTGGGTCACACTAACTCCATTGCCTTTCCTCCCTGTACATTGAACATTCAACTTGGGGTCATGGCTAAGCACTTGGGTTAAGTTCTAAGTCAGACTGTGCTGTGCTTAGTCACTCAGTTATGTCCAACACTTTGCGACCCCATGGACTGTGGCCCACCAGGCTCCTCTGTCCAAAATTCAAACAAGTCAGACTAACTGGTTTGAATTGTGGCTCTACTGCTTTCTAGCTATGTGGTCTTCACTGTATAATCTGGATACTGTTTATCTCACATTGGCACTGTGACCCGGGGCCCAGCTCTCTCTGTCTCTCAGGCACTGTGTATGTTGGCGTGGTATTAGGGAATCACTGTGCATGGTAACTGCAGCCATGAAATTACAAGACGCTTGCTCCCTGGAAGAAAAGCAATGGCAAACCTAAACAGTGTGTTAAAAAACGGAGACATTATTTTACCTACAAATGTCCATACAGTCAAAGCTGTAGTTTTTCCAGTAGTCATGTATGGATGTGAGAGCCGGACAAAAAAAAGGCTGAGCACCAAAGAATCCATGCCTTCAAACTGTGGTGCTAGAGAAGACTCTTGAGAGTCCCTTGGACTGCAAGGAAATCAAATCAATCAGTCCTGAAGGAAATCAACCCTGAATGTTCATTGGAAGGACTGATGCTGAAGCTGGAGCTCTAATATTTTGGCTACCTGATGCAAAGAACTGACTCACTGAAAAAGCCCCTGATGCTAGGAAAGATCAAAGGCAGGAAGAGAAGGGGACAACAGAAGATGAGATGGTTGGGTGGCATTGCCAACTCAATGGACATGAGTTTGAGCAAACTCTGGGAAATGGTGATGGACAGGGAAGCTTGGCATGCTGTAGTCCATGGGGTTGCAAAGAGTCAGACACAACTGGATGACTGAACAACAAAAGTCTTGTTCAGGCTTCAGAGACTGAGGAAGCAACGCAGGCCTCTGACCTTGCTTCTGATCTGCCTGGACACTGTCCTGACTACCTGCCTGCTGTGAGTACAAGCCACCTGGCACCACAGATTAGATAGGGGACAGATCTGGAGGGGGTCTGGCCACCCATGCTGGGCTTAACAACATTCCAAGATTTGCAAAACAGAACAAATAGCACTATAAAAAAGATTAACGTAAACCAGAGCCATAGTTTGCTCTGATGATGCTATCAGTTTGCAGCCTGGGATTATAAGGGGGAACCCCNCAGATTAGATAGGGGACAGATCTGGAGGGGGTCTGGCCACCCATGCTGGGCTTAACAACATTCCAAGATTTGCAAAACAGAACAAATAGCACTATAAAAAAGATTAACGTAAACCAGAGCCATAGTTTGCTCTGATGATGCTATCAGTTTGCAGCCTGGGATTATAAGGGGGAACCCCCAAACTACAATTTTGAAATCTCAGTCATGGAGTAGACGTGCTGCCCGGGACTTTTCCCGAACTGGGACTCCAGATTGCTGTTACACGGGACTTCTCAGCACTGTTTGAATATGCATGCCGGTCAAAACCCAATTTGTTGATGTATGTACTATTATTCTCCTTTAGTGTTCTATTTCTCTTTCCTTTTAATGATTGTTTATTGGAAGTAAAATAGATAATTCTCTATTAGATATTGATTCTCTTTTTTTTAATGATTGTATACTGAAAGTAAGATAGATAATTCTCTATTAAATATTGGAATTGTTTACTTGTGTATAACAAGTGGTTTCTTTTGTTAACAAACCCTTTGAACCTGAAACGAAAGTTAAAACTTTCAGCAAAACACATGGTTACCCTTGAGACCCTTGTGGCTCTGTTATTCTCCAAGTCCCCAGACAGTGCTTTCTAGATGATAGCAATAGGAAGGTAAACATGAAGTTTGGTCCTTTTTTTCCAGGGCAGTAAGGAAAGCCTTCTCCAATCCAGCACTGATCACAGAGAAATGACTGAGTCAAAGCCATAGGCATCATCCAGATATTCCATCTGGGTGATAATTTTTCAGGCATATCTGGAGATGGTTATCCTCTATTTGCACCCCAACCAAGACCCTCAGCCCTGCAAGAGGTTGATTCCTGTGGGCTACATCACAAGGCACCCTTGCTAACTGGCTTCTACTTGGGTTTTGATGGTGAGAAATGACAGAAGACCAGAGGATGAGAGAAGAGAGACGTTGGGCTTTCTTCCTTTGCTCCCTCCCTGCTTTGCTGCCTCCCCTCTGACCTCCTTGATCCCATTTCTTCTTGGCAGGCCCACCTCTCCCTGGGCTCCAGTGATGGGACTCCTGCCTCTCCTTTCAGCCCTAGTCTCTGAGTGGGTGCCTCACCATTTTTCATTTGTTCCATTCACCAGCCCACATCTCAATACAGCAGTCCTTTCATTAAATCCCATCTATTGAATCCTTAGAGGTGAATTGCTTCCTGCTAGCCTCCTGACTATTATACTAAGTGTAATAAATCAGGCAAAGATAAATACTAAATGATATCACTTATGTGTGGAAACTAGAATCTAGAAAATATAACAAACTTGTAAAAATAACAGAAAAGGAACAGACTCACAGATGTAGAAAGCAAACCGAGGGGGAGGGGGAGGGGCAATATATGGATGGATAGACATAATACAAACTATTATGTATAAAATAAGTTACAAGGTTGGAATATAGCCAATATTTTATAATAACTATAAATGGAATATAACCTTTAAAATTGTGAATCACTATATTGTATACCTGTAACTTACATCATATTGTATATCAACTATGCTGCTGCTGCTGCTGCTAAGTCGCTTCAGTTGTGTCCAACTCTGTGCGACCCCATAGATGGCAGCCCACCAGGCTCCCCCGTCCTTGGGATTCTCCAGGCAAGAGCACTGGAGTGGGTTGCCATTTTCTTCTCCAATATCAACTATACTTCAATTAAAGAAAAAAAAAAAAAAAGACTATAAAAAAGCATACGGGACCCTCCACCTAGACCTGCCTATTTGACTGAGTCAGGTCGGGACATTCTCCAGAACAAAGACCCAATGAGCATGGCCTATGAACAGCCCTCCCATGCACCTGCTCTAGGACAAACAAGTGGCATGTGGCTTCTTTGAGGGCCCCAGGGTCTGATTTTGACTGTCACTCTCTAAATGCACTCTTGTGGGAAGAGTCAGATGAGAGAGGGGCACTTGCTGCAAGGTAACAGTGACTGGAGTAGTGAACCAAGACCACAGAACAAGACCTGCCTCAAGGCTGGGCATGGCCAGGCCACCACTCGGGCAGAGTGGGAAGTCAGGAGCTGCTCTGCCCAGAGAAGTCTCCCTGGAGGGCCGGGCAGGGCCTGATGGGGAATCACAGGGTGCTGGAAAGGCAGAGAGGAGAGGGACAAAAAGCTTATCTCAAGAGACATCTGAGCAAAGGCTTGGCAGAAAGAAGTGAGATCTCTGAGGGGCAGGGACGTAGAGGGCTGCACAGCGGCAGTGGCAGGTGCCTCTCTGCCTCCTTGGACGTGGCACCTAACACTGCCCTAGCCTGGAACAGGGCTCCCACCCCAGGACAAGTCTCCCACATTCGCTCCCAAGCTCTCTCACCTCCCTCAGGTTTGGGCTGCCAGTCAGCCAAACGCTTTCACTTCCCTTGCTAAGCACACCTGCCCAGACCGCAGCCGCAACAGGGCCAAGGTTTCAGTTCCCATTTCCTCCATGCCTCTGTAGTCTCCTAAAAAGTTTCCATTTCTCAACAGGGGTTGGGTCTGACAGTGTCCTAATACTCTCAATCTTCTGTCACTGCCTCCTTGCCAACATTCCTGCCTCTCCCCCAACCCAGCTGTCTCCTATCCTCTGCCTTCCTGTGGCTCAAGACTCTTCTGAGGCTCCTCCTATCCTCCAGATGAAGCCCAGGCTTCTTAATGTGAGTTTCTAGGCTTTTCACCACATGACCCCTGCTGACCTACTNTGATGCTGAAGCTGAAACTCCCATACTTTGGCCACCTGATGCGAATAACAGACTCATTTGAGAAGACTCTGATGGTGGGAAAGATTGAAGGCAGGAGGAAAAGGGGACGACAGAGGATGAGATGGCTGGATGGCATCACCGCCTCAATGGACATGGGTCTAAGTAAACTCTGGGAGTTGGTGATGGACAGGGAAGCCAGGCATGCTGTAATCCATCTGGTCACAAAGAGTCGGACACGACTGAACAACTGAACTGAACCAAACAGCATCACAGGGGCTGACCCTGGATTAGAACCAAGAGGCTCTAGGGCCTGGTCCAGGGCTCTATCTATGGCATTTAATCCGATTTACATTTATTGACATGTGCGCCAGATGGACACTCTTCCAGGCACCATGGAGATCACAGAGATCCTCCCCATCACTGCTGTCAGGAGCTTACAGCTGGAGTGGGGAAGTCAGATCCGGCTTTCAGACCTGGACCCCAGACAGCAAGTGGCAAGTAGGCAGCAGGCATGAATAGGGTGCTGGTGTTGTGACACAGAATACGCTAAGATAGTGACTAGAATCATGATTGATAACATTTTAGCAGGACATGTCAGAATTTTAGGAACTCCATATAATTTATAGAATATTTATATTAGTGATATTTACCATATAATATAACCTAGGAAAATTCATTACTCATTTGATAATACTTCCCACATAATTTAACTTACCAAATGAACCTAATTATTTTATTTTTATTTTTATTTATTTTTATTTTTTTTTCCATCTCAGGTGTACATGAGTTAAACCTAATTATTTTACTATCTCTCTTTGAGTTGTTTCAGGGGCCCACTGAAGCATCCTAAAGTTAGCCAGAGTGTAGTATCAGCACCCAGACAGCCAAGATTTTGGCGACACTGGGGAGTGGATTGGAGAGGACCTTAGTGTTCCAAAGAGCCCTGGGCAAGTCCTCAGACCTCAGGTCTCCTGTCCGTTCTCAGAAGGGACTGAAGTCAACAATCTGAGCTCTCACAGTTCAGGCCATCACGCCTCTACCCTTGCCTGCCTTTCAAGGGTTGGGAGGAGGGGCTGGGCTAAGCTTCTGGTAGACTCGGTGGTGGGAGGCAGAGGAAGTGACTTGAGCCAGCCCAATTGCCCATGTCAGGAATGACCTATTACCAGCAGGGAAATCACAGAGTCAGTGCTCAGACATCTGGGAGGCGTTGGGCAGCCGGGGTATTTTTAGAAGGCTACAGGCAGACATGCCCGGAATCCTGGGCGNGACTCGGTGGTGGGAGGCAGAGGAAGTGACTTGAGCCAGCCCAATTGCCCATGTCAGGAATGACCTATTACCAGCAGGGAAATCACAGAGTCAGTGCTCAGACATCTGGGAGGCGTTGGGCAGCCGGGGTATTTTTAGAAGGCTACAGGCAGACATGCCCGGAATCCTGGGCGTTCCTGAGCCAAAGAAGCTGGGAGGCCCACAGAGGGTGAAAAAAAGAGGTGGCCCTAGTCCTGGCTCTTAACTTCACTGAGGTCAGCTGGCCTTCCGTTTCTCCAGGACCAGGCCTATTGTGCTCAAGCTCTGGGTCCCCTGACTTCACACTGATTAGCTTCTTTCTCCCACCCCCTGCATTGGAAACATGGAGTCCTAACCACTGAACTACCAGGGAAGTCCCGCTACATCACTTTGAGATCACTTTGGGGGACCTTGGAGGGATCTGTTGATTTCCCAGGGCTGATACAAGGAAGCTCCAGCTGAGGGGCAAACTCTGGATTATAACCAAAGGATGATTATCAGTTTTTTCTAGAGCCATGCCTTTCCCTCTTGGATTGTTTTTGAAAGACGACGTCTCAGAATTGGAGCAAAGGGTAAGATGATCTTTTTAGCTCTAGACCTATCTCAACTACCAGAAAAGCTGCCCAGTTTTCAGCAGCAGCTCTAACAAACAGATGCTCCTGTCTCCTTCCCCCTACCCTTTCCCCACCAATCCCTTCACTTCATTGAATTACAGGCAGAGATTGAAGCCCAGAAAAGGACATGTCCAGCCCAGGATCCCTCATCAAGGAAGGACTCTGACTTCTGTTGGGAACCTGCAGGTTCTCATGTGGTCAAACCACAGGAAGGACACTCCTAGGACTGCCTGTCACAGGGAGAAGGCTGAGGGATGGGGGCATGGGGCAGAGGGCAGGAGTCCAGCCCCACACTATGCCCTACCACAGTAGACTCTGCAGTCATCTGTCTGCTCACCTCTCCAGGCTTGTCTGTCAAACTGGGTTTCTAGCGTCAGTCACAAGTGTCTGCAAAATCATTACCTGAATTTCAGAATGTTATACATTCACTTTGATTAATGGACTAAACAAGGACTTCCCTGGTGATCCAGTGGGTAAAAATTCACCAAGCAGTGCACGGGACTTGAGTTCAGTCCCTGGTTGGAGAACTAAGATCCCATGTGCCACAGGGCAACTAAACCTGAGCACAGCAACTACTGAGTCTGCAGGCCACAACTAGAGAGTCCATGCACCACAACGAAAGATCCCAAATGACACAGCAAATATCCTGTGTCACAACTAAA
Source organism: Neotragus moschatus (assembly GCA_006410615.1). Taxonomy (NCBI): domain Eukaryota; kingdom Metazoa; phylum Chordata; class Mammalia; order Artiodactyla; family Bovidae; genus Neotragus; species Neotragus moschatus. The sequence goes on along the minus strand of SJYA01002148.1, from coordinate 1,376,787 downwards.
ATGCATGCGTGTGTGCTAAGTTGCTTCAGTTGTGTTCAACTCTTTGCAACCCTGTGGACCATAGACCACCAGGCTTCTCTGTCCATGGGATTCTCCAAGCAAGAATACTGGAGTGGGTTGCCATGCCCTCCTCCACAGGATATTCCCAACCCAGGGTTCAAACATGCATCTCTTATATCTCCTACATTAGGAGGTGGGTTCTTTACTACCACTAGCTCCACTTGGGAATCCCACAACTAAGATGCAGCCAAATAAATAAACATTTTTTTAAAATAATAATAATCTAAACAAATTGACAGGCTTCCCAGATGGCTCAGTGATAAAGAATTTACCTGCAACGCCGGAGACCTGTGTTCAACCCCGGGGTCAGGAAGACCCCCTGGAGAAGGAAATGGCAACTTGCTCCAGTATTCTTGCCTGGGAAATCCCGTGGATAGAGGAGCCTGGCAGGCTACAGTCCATGGGGTTGTGAAAGGGTTGGGTATGGCTTAGCAACTAAACAACAACAACCAACAAATTGACAGGAGAATATCCTGGCTTGGCTGGAATGCAGAACATCTTATAAACAGGCATCAGTCTCCTGCACTGAGAAAGAAAAACTGAGTGGAGGAATCAGTTTCCCTGACTTCAGACTATATTATACTACAAAGCTAGTCATCAAAACAATATGGTGTGTGTGTCAGTCACTCAGTCATGTCTGACTCTGTGACCCTATGGACTTTAATATNATCCTGGCTTGGCTGGAATGCAGAACATCTTATAAACAGGCATCAGTCTCCTGCACTGAGAAAGAAAAACTGAGTGGAGGAATCAGTTTCCCTGACTTCAGACTATATTATACTACAAAGCTAGTCATCAAAACAATATGGTGTGTGTGTCAGTCACTCAGTCATGTCTGACTCTGTGACCCTATGGACTTTAATATAGTTTGCCAGGCTCCTCTGCCTCTTTCCATGGGGATTCTCCAAGCAAGAATACTGGAGTGGGTTGCCATGCCCTCCTCTAACAAACAGTATGGTGCTAGCACAAAAATAGACACACAGATCAACGGAACAGGATAGAAAACCTAGAAATAAGTCCATGCACCTATGGTCAATGAATCTATGACAAAAGAGGCAAGATCACACAGTGTTGGAAAGACAGTCTCTTCAATAATGGTGCTGGGAAAACTGGACAGCTACACGTAAAAAAAAAAAAAATTAGATCATTCTTTAACTACAGTCACAAAAATAAGCTCAAAATGGATTAAAGATCTAAATGTGAGACCGGACACTATGAAACTCCTAGAGGAAAACACAGACAGAACACTCTGACATAAATTACAGCACTATCTTTTCTATCTATCTCAGAATAGTGGAAATAGAAACAAAAACAAACAAATGGGACCTACTTAAGCTCAAAAGTTTTTCCCAGCAAAGGAAACAACAAAATGAAAAGATACACAGAGTGGGAGAAAATATTTGCAAATGATGTGATCAATATGGTATTAATCTCCAAAATTTATAAACAGCTCATGATGCTTAACAGCACCAAAACAACTCACTCAATGGGCAGAAGACATAAATAGACATCTCTTCAAAGAAGACACACAAATGGCCAATAGGCACATGAAAAGATGTTCAACATCGCTAATTATTCAGTTCAGTTCAGTTCAGCCACTCAGTCACGTCTGACTCTTTGCGACCCCATGAATTGCAGCACACCAAACCTCCCTGTCCATCACCAACTCCCAGAGTTCACTCAAACTCATGTCCATCAAGTCGGTGAGGCCATCCAGCCATCTCATCCTCTGTCGTCCCCTTCTCCTCCTGCCCCCAATCCCTCCCAGCATCAAAGTCTTTTCCAGTGAGTCAACTCTTCGCATGAGGTGGCCAAAGTATTGGAGTTTCAGCTTTAGCATCATTCCTTCCAAAGAAATCCCAGGGCTGATCTCCTTCAGAATGGACTGGTTGGATCTCCTTGCAGTCCAAGGGACTCTCAAGAGTCTTCTCCAATGCCACAGTTCAAAAGCATCAAATCTTCAGTGCTCAGCTTTCTTCACAGTCCAACTCTCACAACCATACATGACCACTGGAAAAACCATAGCCTTGACTAGATGCTAATTATTAGAGGAATACAAATCAAAACTACAATGAGATAGCACCTTACACCAGCCAGAATGGCTATCATCAAAAAACCCACAAAAAACAAGTGCTGGAAAGGATATGAACAGAAGGGAACATTCCAATATTGTTAGTGGGAATGTAAATTGGTACAGCTACTATGGAGAACAGTATGGAGGTTCCTTAAAAAAAACTAAAAATAGAGATACCATTATACCCTGCAATCCCACTTCTGAGCATTTATCCAGAAAAAAACATGATCCGAAAAGATACATGCACCTTGATATTCATTGCAGCACTGTTAACAACAGCCAAGACATGAAAGTAACCTAAATGTCCATCAAAAGAGGAGTGGATAAAGAAGATGTGGTACCTATATACAATGGAATACTACCCAGCCATTAAAAAGAATGAGATAATGCCATTTGCAGCAACATGAATGAACCTAGAGAGTGTTATACTGAGTGAAGCAAGTCAGACAGAGAAGTATCATAAGTCAGACATGACATCCTTTACATGTGGAATCTAAAAAGAAATGATACAAATAAACTTATTTACAAAGCAGAAACAGACTCAAAGACTTCCAGAATAAGCTATAGTTGCTTGTACACTGCTATAGTTAAAATGGATAATCAATAAAGACCTACTGTATACCACATGAAACTCTGCTCAGTGTTATATGGCAGCCTGGATAAGAGAGCTGTTTGGGGGAGAGTGGATACATGTATATGTATGGCTGAGTCCCTTTACTGTTCACCTGAAACTATTCACAATATTCTTTGTTAGTCAGCTATGAAAGTGAAAGTGTTAGTAGCTCAGTCATGTCTTACTCTACAATCCCATGGACTGCATCCCACCAGGTTCCTCTGTCCATGGAATTTTCCAGGCAAGAATACTGGAGTGGATAGTCATTGTCTTCTCCAGGAGATCTTCCTGACCCAGGAATCAAACCCACAGACCCACATCTCCTGCATTGCAAGCAGATTCTTTACTGTCTGAACCACAAGGGAAGCCCTAATCAACTGTACCCCAACACAAAATAAAAAGTTTAAAAAATAATAATAAAATAAATTCATCAGCAAAAACAAAATAAAGAAACAAACTAAAAAATCAGGCATCGGTGCCCATGTCTGGGTTTATCAGCAAACTGGCTGTGAAGAATCCTGCAAGGCCACACTGAACTTCAGTACAGTGTCTCAAACTGACATAAGGTTGAGACTCACTGCACTAGCTAAAAGGCTTATTTCCTTCCTGCAGGATTCTGGGCAGAGAAAGAAGGTGCTCAATAGGGTTCAGAAGACCCAGGTTCAAATCTTGTTTCTGTTCCTAGCTCACTGAATAACTCTGGACATCTCCCTCCCCACATCTAGGTCTAGGTCTAGGCTTCTTTGTTAATTAAAGTAGTTTGTGTTAGATAATTCCCATGTCCCCTTCTGGCTGACATGATAGGGTTCCAAATCATGAAGTACAATCTTATCCCCACCCACCCTTGACCCCGCACCCCACACAGGCCATCCCAACCCCATCTCTGAGGCCAGTGCTGCACCAGGCTGGTAGGTGGAAACAGAGGCAGAGAAGTGGAGCCTGGGGTAGGGGGGAGAGGGGGTATCAGATGGAGATACATCCTGAGGGAGTTTGGTTGTTATCAGGAAGAAGGCCAACAGGCCAAATAGAGCTCTCACAACCAGCCAGGCTGTCAGCTAAGACCCACCCTGGAAGGCCTGGAGTCTCCTCCCAGGGTGGTGGGATTCCATATCCTGGGCTCCTGAGAGGTCTGGGCATCTTTGCCCTCACCTGTGTAAGATCTCCTCTAAAAAGCTGGCTTAAAACTCAACATTCAGAAAACTAAGATCATGGCATCTAGTCCCATCACTTCATGGCAAATAGATGGGAAACAATGGAAACAGTGACAGACTTTATTTTCTTGGGCTCCAAAATCACTGAAGATGGTGACTTCAACCATGAAATTAAAAGATTGGAAGAAGAGCTATGACCAACCTAGACAGCATATTAAAAAGCAGAGACGTTACTTTGCCAACAAAATCCATCTAGTCAAAGCTGTGGTTTTTCCAGTAGTCATGTATGAATGTGAGAATTGGACCATAAAGAAAGCTGAGCACCAAAGAACTGATGCTTTCGAACTGTGGTTCTGGAGAAGACTCTTGAGAGTCCCTTGGACTGCAAGGAGATCAAACCAGTCTGTCCTAAAGGAAATCAGTCTTGAATATTCATTGAAAGGACTGATGCTGAAATTGAAGCTCCAGTGCTTTGACCACATGATTCAGAGAACCGACTCTTTGAAAAAGACCCTGATTCTGGGAAAGACTGAAGGCAGAAGGAGAAGGAGACGACAGAGAATAAGATGGTTGGATGGTATCACCGACTTAATGGACGAATTTGAACAAGCTCCAGGAGTTGGTGATAAGACAGGGAAGCCTGGCATGCTGCAGAGAGTCAGACACGACTGAGTGGCTGAACTAAACTGAACTAAAGGTTCCTAAACAGGCCATCCCCTACTGTCCCACCCCATCCCACCATCCAAGGACCCAGAACCATCCTCTCCTTTACTCTCCCCCAATCCCAGCTCACACTGGGTCTTCAGGACACAGAGGCCCCCAGGCAGTATGAGAGCTACCTCCTTATGACTAGACCACCTCCCTCTAACTCCTACCCCTTGGGCTTGCCCAACTTTCATAGATTGCTTGGATTTCAAATTGGGGGTCCCTTACATCAGGAAGCACTCCAAGATTTCCCCAACCCAGAGGTCAGGGCCTTGCTGTTTGACCTCTGGGGCTGGGAATGGGTTCTATTAAAACTTTTTCACTTTGCTGGGAAATTAAGGCCAGGGAATTTTAGGCCTGCAAGAGCAGCTAGAGTAGGCGGAGATGTCTGTCCTCTAGGCCCCTGACCTTGACCCCAGACACCCTACTCTCCAAATCAAAGTTCCTCAGCACCTCAGGCAAGCTTTGCTTCTTGGTGACGGTTGGCTGACTGGATAAACTCCTCTGGGCATCCTACTGTCTGAGCTATCGGTTTGTCTTGCCTTGTCATCCTGTGCCTGAAGGGGTCTCCTGAGGACACAGGCTGGAAAAATGATTAGGGACATTGTGAGTTGGGAGGAGAAGTCATGATGGAGGGGGCATGATTGGAGGAGGAAGTATATGCGCAGGGAAGTGCTTGGGGAGAGGGACATCCCTACCACATCTAGAAGGAAGTGGCTACCTCTGCACCTGGGTGTAGGACCATTCTAGTTTGCTTTTTTTTTTAAAAAAAAAACTTTCAATTTTTATTTTGCATTGAAGTAGAGAAGATTAATAATGTGATAGAATTGGGTGGACAGCAAAGGGACTCAGCCATACATATACATGTATCCATTCTCCCCCAAACTCCCTTCCTATCCAGGCTGCCACATAACATTGAGCAGAGTTCCCTGGGGACTATCCTAGTTTTGATTCCTAGTGACTTGGGCCCCACCATGGCCCAGATGAAGAGGCTTCTAGAGCCAGGAAGCCACAGATTATCTCTTCCCAGAGAAACACTGCCATCCCCAACGTGGTCTGTTCTCAGCATCCCAGCCCAGGAGAGAGCACTGGGCAGTGAGTCATGAAAGAGTGTTGCTCTGGGCAGGGCATATCTCCTCTCTGGGTGGCTTCATGAAGTCTAGGTGAGGAGCTGGCAGTGGCTGACTGGAGACAAGAGGGGTTGGTGAGGTGTTGGGGTGGGGTGCTCATGTGTGGGGATACTTTCTTTTGGTCTCTCCTTCCCTGTCCTGCCCCACCTAGAGGTCCCTGAAGTCTTCTTTCTGAGGAATTTGGTGGCACAGTGTAAAATTGAAACAGGAGGGAAGTGGGCAAGGCATAACCCTTAAAAGAATGACATAACCCAAGGACATGACATAAACTAATTAGAATCAAATAGGTCCAAGATCAAACCAGTCAATCCCAAAAGAAATCAACCCTGAATATTCATTAGAAGGACTGATGCTGAAGCTGGAGCTCCAATACTTTGGCCAACTGATTCAAAGAGCTAGCTCATTGGAAAAGATGTTGATGCTGAGAAAAATTGAAGGTGGAAGGAGAATGGGGTGACAGAGGATGAGATGGTTAGAAAGCATCACTGACTCAATGAACATGAATCTGAGCAAACTCTGGGAGATAGTGAAGAACAGGGAAGCCTGACATGCTGCAGTCCATGGGGTCATAAAGAGTTGGACATGACTTAGCATTTGAACAATAACAACATGAAAAATGACAACCCCATACCCTGGTACCTGTCTCGCCTTCTGAGGTGGACTACACTTTGTCTGTGCAGTGTGCTTTTCTCTAAATAAATCCACTTCTTACCTATCATTTTGTCTTTCACTGAATTCTTTCTGCAATGAGACATCAAGAACCAGAGCTTCATTAAGTCCCAAAGCCGGGTGTGTGATCTCAGTTAAATGACTGTGGGTTCCAGTCCCAACTGGATTCCGTGGTTTCAAAATGTCCCTGACTCATGGCTGCTTCTGTTCTAGAGTGGTAAGTGGAGGAGGCTGGGTGTAACAGGAGGAAGCTTCTTGTTCTTTGTCCTTGAGGAAGGACTTAGCCAGCCAACTTGGAGGAGGCCCTCTCTGTTTTAGCAGCCACTTGAGGTTATCAGATGTAAACAGCCCCTGGCAGAAAAAAACAGAATGCTTGTGGCCTGACAAAGGCTATCTCTCACAAGATCCAATGGGATGCAGAGCTGGGGAGGAAGGCAACACATTTACAGGGGACAAAGGAGCTTCCAAAGCAGAGCAAAGGCTAATAGAGTTTTGCCATAGCAAAACTGGCAAACTGGTCATAGCAAACATCCTCTTCCAACAACACAAGAGAAGACTCTACACATGGAAATCACTGAAATCAGATTGATTATATTATTTGCAGCCAACGATGGAAAAGCTCTATACAGTCAGCAAAAACAAGACTGGGAGCTGAGTGTGGCTCAGATCATGAACTCCTTATTGCCAAATTCAGACTTAAATTGAAGAAAGTAGGGAAAACCACTAGACCATTCAGTTCAGTTCAGTTCAGTTCAGTC